>VNJY01006534.1:0-19367 GCA_008042715.1 Drosophila bocki | reverse complement strand
TATTATCGCAATCTTCGACGACAGGCCTTCGGCATCTTCGACCACCTCTGCACCAGAACAAAAACGTTGAAACCATCGTTATGCCGTGGAAATGGAAACTGTATCGGGTCCATAAACTGCACAAATTTTATTGGCAGCATGAGACTCTTTTTTGCCTTTATCGTAGTAGTACTGTAAAATATCCCTATTTTCTCTTTATTTTGCTCCATGTTTGCGACGGTATAACTCACGAACGACTAAAAACAAACAACCACAAATCACACAAATGTTAGCGCGTGAAAAGAGCTTTCCAAAAAGGTCTAGCGTAAGCCGATGTGACGAATAAAACTAGAACTACACGCTTGCAAAGATACTTACCTAAAATACCGCAAGACTTTTTTGACAACCTTATATGTTATATTATATTATATCGAATGACTAATTGTATGTTTCATTTCTGACAGTTCAATCTGGTACGTTTATCAAGGGCAACAAAAATAAAAAAACAGAGGTGGTAAGTGCCTTGCTACCTGTTGGGGCGGCAGTTGGTGCCTTGTCAAACATCGATAGGGGAAGCTCCTCGTCTTCTGGTTCTTCGGGTTCTTCTGGCTCCTCTGGCTCTTCTGGTTCTTCTGGTTCTTCTGGTTCTTCTGGCTCTTCTGGCTCCTCTGGCTCTTCTGGTTCTTCTGGTTCTTCAGGCTCTTCTTCCGGCTCTAGTGGTTCCACTGGATCTGGAGGATCTGGAGATCTCCTCGCCGGCAACAAGAACACCTTGACCGAGTTGATTAGTTTAAATGCACCCATTGCCATTGTGGTGTCTCTTTTGAGTACCATTATAGGAGGTGGTTTCGGTAACAATATGAACAGTGAGTACTAATTATTAATTATTTAATAATTATTTATTTTATTAATTATTTATTAATGTTTCCTTCTCCCAGTTCGCGAGGGCGTCATCATGAATGGCACTAGCAATAGTGTTATTAAAGGAGTGACAGTTACCCCTACCATAAGTCTTCTTGTCTCGATTCTGTCCACTGTGAACCCAGGCGGCGCTAAGAATGGAACAAGTTCAGGTAAGAGTCCTTAAAGAAGAAAGTCCTTATTCAAGAAAACCCATTAACTCTTTGGTTTTTTGTCTTGCTAAACAGGTTTGCTTGGAGGACTGCTGGGAGGTCTCGGTCTCCTAGGTAGTGGTAATTCCGGCCTGCTTGGAGGTGTAGCAGGAGGAAATGTGCTGGGAGGAGGATCTAGTTCCAGTGGAACCTCAGGAGGTCTACTAGGAGGAGGAGGTCTACTAGGAGGAGGTCTACTGGGAGGTGGAGGTCTACTCGGAGGAGGGGGATCCAAATCCACTTCCGGTGGTAATCCCGGCTTGCTTGGAGGTCTGCTGGGAGGAACAGGACTGGGCGGTGTCCTTGGTGGTGTGGTCACAACGGTGGAGGGACTTCTTAGTGCCCTTCTTGGCGGTGTCCTTGGCACTGGCCTTGGCAGTCTCCTTAGCGCTGTTCTCGGCGGCGTTCTTCCACCAGTTATCAGCACCGTGGAACAGCTGCTGGTTCACCTGATAAGTCTTTTGGCTGGCGGCACTGGCCTCACCTCTGGCAGCACCTGTACCAGCAATTCAACCAATTCGACCGCCTCGAGCAGCTTATCTGGACCAGGTGGCACTACCAGCTCCACTGGCATTGGCAATTCACTGAACAAAACCGCCGACACGACCATCATTGGCAACGAAAACACTGTCGTCAAGCTGGTGAGCGTGGACGGTACGGTCTTGTGCTCGCTATTCCTCCTGGACAGCATCCTGGGAACGGGTTTCATTGGTAACTCGGCCAACGGTGAGTTGTGGGATTGGGTTTAGTCTTTGAAGTTTTTATTGATTTTTGTTTATTTTTGCAGTGGGTCCTAAGCAGATCATTGTGGGCAACAATAATAAGATTGTGAGGCTGGTGAATTTGGACATTGTGGCGCTGCTTTTCCTCAGTGTGGGCAGTGTCATCCGAGGCAGCGGCGGTGTCTGCAACCAGATCAATGGTGTGTAGCTGGACTTTGCAATTCCTTTTGATTTTATTTATTAATTTAAACTCCTTTTTGCAGTTGATCCCGAAACCGAGATTGTTGGCAATTGTAATAGCGTCTTTGAGCTGATCGACATTGACTTGAATCTGCTGCTAGATGTGGCTGTGCTGAGCCAGCTGATTGGCTCGGTGGCCAATGATTGCAGTGCAACCACCACCACCACCACTACCACTACCACTACAACCACCACCACGACAACTCGGCCTCCTACACCTCAGCCTCCAACACCTCAGCCACCAACGGTCCAGCCTCCAACAGTTCAACCGCCCACCTATGAACCTCCCACCAATCGGCCTCCTACCGTACAGCCACCCACCGTACAGCCTCCTACCCAGCAACCTCCCACCATTCGGCCACCCACCATTCGTCCTCCCTCGCCCAATCCCAACAATTGCTATCGCCGCTACTGCCGCAAGTGGCGGACCCGACCCAGCTATCTCTGCTACAAGAACTGTGGCGGCAACTTCACCTACAAGCCCTAGGGGGGTAAAGGATCAGGATCAGCTCCGTAGGAGAAAGCAGCGGAAAAAGAGGCTACTCGTTAGCCACTTCATCTTGTTAAGTGTGGCCCTGTCGGCCACTCTGCCATTGGGGATTTATTTATTTTGTTTACTTGCTAAGTGAAAATTGTTTAATTTATTGACAAAAGAATAAAAAATAATTAATGAAAGCATTAATTGGAGTTCTTTTTATTTTATTTTCTGCGCATTTTTAGTAGAAAAATCTACCTCTACCACTCGACCTCAACATTCAGCTGGGTTATCACTCACAAGATGCTAGAACTAGTTGGGAATTTTAGTGTCGAGCGAGTGGATATTTTTTTTATATATTTTTTAATTAATTATTCATTAGAAATATTTTTTTTTGCCAAATATTATACAAAACTGTACTTGATATTATTATAAAACCTTTTTTTGAGTGTATATTAATCCAGCAAATAATAATAAATGATTTATTAACTAGAACTTCTCAGGATAAATTCTCCCCTATATTATTTTATATTCCATAATACCGATTTTTTTGTAAATACACCCTCATCAAATTATAAACTCTTAGCTCACCCCAAAAAATTATGCAAATAGAGGCTCAACCTGGAAATTTTTTATTAACCATTTAATTTATGCCAGTCCAAAAAAAAAAAAAGAAGAAAATACAGCAAATGCAATTACATTTCCGAAAAGAACTCACGCCCGCAACAAAGTTTAAAACGAAAATAACAAAAAAGTTACGCTTTATAAATAAAAGATAACATTATTAACATCAAATACCTGAAGTTAGACAAATGGTCGTCAACGGACGGAAATCGGGGAATGCTCCCCCGGGGGGAGTCGTGCCCCCCGGAACGTGCTTACCCCCCTTAAAATCATAATGAAAGCAATAAAAGCATCACCCGAAAAAAAATAAACAGAAGAAACACCTCCAGAAACAGAGCCATCCAAGAGACCCGAGTCTCACCTCATAATTGATGACCTAAGTAATTTGTTATGGCTCTCCGGAACGTGTGGCGAGCACAACAACAACTGCGGAAGAGCAAAATATGGAAGCAATTATAAAATTTTCATTCTGAAATAACAACAAAAAAAGAAAACGAAACGAAACGAAAAACCCCACGAAGACGAGACCGCCTACCGAGGGAATGACAAATGCGGCAACAAAAAAATGAGACAAACTTTTTTGTGGGCCTGCTAATGATGGCCCATCAGTCGGCCGGGGTGTTAAATACATATATTATGCAACACCTTTGGGGGAGGCGCCGGTAGGGACCTCCAATGATTATTTGTGCCCAAAGGTCGTTCCGGGAGATAATCTAGTTCACAGGGTAAAAGTGTTTCCATTAAATGTAAACGGAAAGTTTTAACACCTCAAAAGGGGGGCAGTCATAAATTCAAAGTGAAATTCCTTAAAAATTGCAGAAGGGAGCTGTTTTTGATTATTAAACTTATTTAAGTTGTGTTATTAGGGGTAATATAAGTTATAAATTAGTAAAAATAATGTTTTTATTTACTATAATTACCAAGAAAAATTAATTTACCAAGAATATATATTTTTTTAATTTATTGGATATAGTTACTAATTTTAAAATTTTTTTCTACAATTAAATTTAAGAATTAATGAAAAAAAAAACTTTAATTTGATTAAAGAAGCTTAAGTAAATTATAGAAAAACATTGGAATAGTATTTAAAATTTAAAGAATTATTTAATTTTTTTTGTTTATTTATTATTTTATTATATTACTATTACTATTTACTATTTTACAATATTCTTCTTCTAAATCTTGGCAACATTTAAAGTCCTTCTGCCAATGTACTTTCTCTCTTTTCCTAGTTTGTCAAAATTTACTGAGAATTTACTGAAACTTGCTGAGACTTTCCATCACTTGTTGCCAGATTTTGGCCAAAACTCGTCCCCTTTTACTTAACTTTATTCGCCGCCGCCAATCGATATTGGGCATTGGGCATTGAAAATGCAGCAGACTTTTAGGCGCAGACATGTTTTATGTACTTGTCAGTCGTCAGCAGAGACAGTGCAGACAGTCCGGAACATGACTACAAGTTCTGCAGAGTACACTCTCGCCCACACTGCCGCCGTCTTACTTTCGCTCTGGATTATTCTTCATGCCGCTGCTGCTTTTATTATTGTACATAATTTGCACGTGCTGCGAATATCTAAAATTTACGACCAGCATAGACACAAAACCGAGAGCGAAAGTGCACAGGTTGGCTGTCCTGTGTCTGCGGGGGGTTGGGCTTGGCTTTTCCAAGGGAGGGGTGGGCCAGGGGTTGGTGGTGGTGGCGGTGGTGTTGTCCTCGTGTACATTATTTTGCTTTCAAGCGTTGAAATAAAAGGAAAAGTCGCCAAGCTTTAAATGAGTAGAACGACACACAGAGAAAATACAACAAAAAAAAAAATATCAAGGGTATCTGTTTCATATTAAAAATATTTCTTTTTGTAATATAATATCTTCAATATTGAATTTGGTTACAAATCATTAAAGAATTTTGATTATAAATAAATTGTTTTTATTCTTAATTAACTGGGACTTTGATTTAAAAATTTTAAAGACATAGAAAAGTGTTTATTTTTGTAATATAACTTTGGTTTTTAATTTTTTTACTATAATTTCTTAACCAAAAAATATTTAAAAATTAAAAAAAAAAAATAAACCACATCAGTTAAAAAAATTAAACCCAATTATTTAATTATTATTTAATTTATTTATGAACAAAAAAACAACCTGAAATTTGGTTTTATTTTTCTCTAAGCACTTTCCAGGATTATCAAAGCTAATTTTCAGATTTTTTTTTCAAGTGCAACCACAGTCCATTGGGTACTGGTTACTCCTCCTCCTCCCCCACCCCTATTCCTTGTCTCTAGGTGAGTGAAATCTTCCACAACCTGCCCCCCGGGGCCCCTTTCGACTGTCTGTCTCCGCCTCACCGCCTCGCCATGTATCCTGACTGTCTGTCTGACTCTGGCTTGCTTACTTTTACACGTTTTATGTCGAAAATAAATGTGAACTAATGCATTTTTATTAATATATACAAGCGTGCTGGGAATTTCAAGCTGGGAAATGATGTCGGGGCCAGGGATATAGACCCCCAAGTCCCCCTTCTCCCCAAACCCCCCCTAGGAACTGCGAAGCCCTAGGAGCTCTGACGATGATTAAGCGTAAAAACCGCAAATGTTTTTTAAATGCAGTGCAAATGCTTGCGGGTCATGCTCGATGCTTTTGCTATATTTATATATATATACTGTGTTTTTTTTAGTTTCTTTTGGAGTTGAGAGCGGCTAAGTGAGTAGTTTGTTGGATCGTGTTGAAATATTTAGCACGGCGCGTACGTGCCGACATTGTTGGATTTTATATTTCAACAAACAGCGGCAAAAAAAAAATCGAAAATAAAACTGTGTCAAGACCCAATTCCCACTTTCCCATTTCCCACTTCCCATTTTCCGCTTACAAAAAATAAAAGCGTGAAAGCTAGTGGCTATTTGAGTCAAAAGGAAGTGCAAATTCGCCATTTACAGATAAGAAATCATAATAAAAATCGCCCTGCCAAAGGTCCAGTATATAAACAAAAATTACTTGGAATTTCAATGTTTTAAAATTTACATTTTAATAGATCAGTTTTAAAGCCAGAAATCTGTAAATTTATCTTGGAATAAATAGAAAATAAGGAAAGATTTTTGGTAAATTCTAAAGAAGGAAAGATATAAAAGCTAAGATTTATATTTATTAAAAAAAAAAATAATAAATAATTAGCAAATAATAAAAAATTAATAATTAAAAAAGATAATAATAAATAATAAAAAACATAAATAATTTAAAAACTTAAAAAATAAACACAAAAACCCACTAACTTGACACTATAATTCCTAACTAGTTCTAGCATCTTCTGAGTGATAACCCAGCTGATATCAACGGACATAATTTGAGATTAGAGGAAAATCAGAGAAGGGACCTAAAGAAATGTGAGTACATATAAAATTTATATGGCATGCCTAAGTTAGCTTTCTTTCGTCTTTCAATTTAATTTTAAAAATCCTAAAAAAATTTTAAAAATGTAATTAAGAAATGTAATTATATTAAATTTAATTTTAAGAAATAACTGACATCCTCCGAGAGCCTCTTTTGTGGTTTTACCAAATTTCGAGTACCCCAAAATGGTATAATTTTTCCGAGTAAAACTCATGTCCAGCCTGAATGAATATATTATATATATATTTCAGTGGGGGTCTATAGAGTAGCACCCTCTGCCTTGACGCGTATTATCCACTTCTGTTCGATGCGTTCACTGCGTCCAAATGAAAATGAAAAAGCCAACAAAGTGGCATTCGGAGACGGCACTTTGCATACTAAGAAGTGTGTGCTTTTGGGGGAGCAATGGTGGTGAAGGGAAATAAAGGAATAAATAGGAAAAGCAAATAGCGCGCCGCTCTATTGACATTTTAGGGTTTCATTGTAAAGCAATTTAAATTATTGTGTGTGTATATATTTCTATTTCGCTCGGCTACTATTTCTGTTCCCCTCTCTCACTTGGGGAGGAGTGTGTGTGTTTGAGGGGAATTTTTTTTTTATTTGGGGGTAAGAAACATTTTCAACTTAAGCATTCAAAGGACATCGTGTCCGCGACTCGTGTCCTGTTCCCATTCTTGTGCTGGATTTTATTTTGTGCAAATTTTTCAAATGTTATCCTTAATTTAGTTTATAAGTAGATGCCAGGCACGTTCCAGGCAAATGACATTTTATTTGTGGATTTTTATAGACTTTCCCCCAATCGCACAGCCTTTTGTGGTATGGGGGAAAGCCGAAAAATAGGTCGTAATTTGTGTTTTTGTTGTGAGTTTCAATTTTTTTTTCTTTGTTGTATCCCTTAGATAGAGAGAGGTCTGACTTACATTTTTTTTCTGGACCACATGTGTCTTTGATGAGTCACACACAGGATGTGGCAGGAGTTGGGGCATGGGCTCGGTTATTGCCCCCACACTTTTCTTGGGGGTTGATAAGCCCAGGGATCATCTTGCATTTTGGGAATTTAGAAAATTCTGAAATAGTTATCATATTCTTACTAAAAAAATTACCTCTACTGTTCAACAATTAACTTTTCAACAATTACAACAAGCCAAAAATTTTACATTTCAACTATTTAACAGAAACAATTCAAAAACTTAGCGAAATGTAACAAATTCATTCAACAAATAATAATTTTTCATTTAAAATTTTTATCAATTTTACAACACAACAACTAAGCAATTCAACTATTCAAAGTTTTTACAATTTCAATAATTTCAGAAATTTTATATAAACATTTATACAATTTTTTCAATTGTATTTTTTTTACAAAATATTCAACAGCAAGAATAATTAGTCTGTTAAGCTAACCCCAAAGTGTAAACAACTGAGCAAACATAACAAAAAAAAAAAAAAATGTCATGAATGAAATGAAAATATGCCACAATGGTAGAATATTTTTCAAGGGTTGTGGGTTGTGGGGTGCAAAGGGTGAACGGTGAAAGGTCTAAGGTGAGAGGTGAAAGGTGAAGGCTGACGTATGTTCCATAAACTGGCACTCCTTGCCTTTTCCCTGTGCTTTTCGCACACTCACTCGGGAAGGAGCATAAATTGCGCACGATAAAGCAAAAATTAAAAAGCGTAAACAGAAATTGCTTTCCCTCTTTTTTCTTGGGTTTTTCTTACGGGGTTTCCCCTCCCATAACACGTTCTGAGAGGTGGAAGAGTTTCCAGTTTGACTTTTCCGCCCAGAGTGTCGTCAGCAGGTGAAAAACAATGTGGAAATATAGCTTTTTATATGAATGAAAGGAAAACTTTTGGGAAACAATTTACAGCAGGTAGAAGGAGGGTTTTTTTTTTTTTGCTTTTAAAATTTTGTAATTAAAATTTTAAACAAAAATACTAATTATAAACTTTGAGTTTGTATAACAAAATAATTTATATAAAATTATAACAGGGGAACATTTTTTAAAAATATTTAAAAGTGCTATATATTTTTTAAAGACTTTTCTTATGTACAGGTTAAAGGTCTTTGGATCCGTAAAACTCCCCAAAAATTTCCCCCTAATGCCCGTTTTGCAAATACCCATTTTTTGATCAATCGCCGCTGAATAAAAAAACAAATTTGTGCTCCAAAGCGTAATAAAATAGAATCCAATCGTGGTAGCAAACATTATTTCTTCTTTTTTTTTGTATTAAAGTTCTGCTCCCCTTGAATGCGAAAAGTCAGAAATGGAAAAGCCAGGAAGGAAGAGGGAGAGTCCTTTATTTTTCTTATTTTTTTTTTGGAAGGAGAAAGTCTGCCAAGGCTCGATACAATGGCTGAAAACAGCTCGAAAAAAGGTGGATAGGCGGAAGGAAGCGGCTCACCAGCACACCTTTATTATTATTTTTACACTTAACTTCCGGTTTACGCCTATTACGCCACCCGCCTTCACACACACACACACATACCACCCCCGGCATCAAATTACAAAATACAACCTCCACATCGTGTCTGCCTCGCTGCTGTCTGGGAAGCTCCTTTCACCTTTTTCATCCTGGATGAAGTTATTGTCTCTGACATTGTGTTGTTACTTATTTTTTTGTCTTCTTCCTTTCCTTCCGGCCCCCCCTTTGGAGTCCTTTGTGCCACGCATTTTCACGTGTTCGTTCCGCATAGTTCCGTTTGATACGCCACAAAGGTGTCAACCGTGGAGGAGGAGGAGGAGGAGTAGGATGTCCCGGCGGAATCCTGGGTCCTCTGAGGCAACGCCAAAGGATGTCCTCCCATCGGCGGCGCTGCATGTAAGCGGAAGCCGCCGATTACGCCTGGGCCCATATGCCAGGATTAGGATTAGAGGATGTGAGATGCCAGCGAGAAGGATAATATCTATAGCCGAAGAATGAAAGGAATTTCCCAACTTATGGCATATTTTATATCTTATATTTTATATTCTACAATTTGAAGTTGAATTTATAGCAGAATTTTATACTGAAAAATATATTTTATATATTTATAAAATTATTTATTTTTATGGTAAATATTATATTTACTTCAAGTTCCCCTTGTTTTTTAGTGGTCACAATCAAAGTTCTTCCCAAATTTTAAATAAAATATCCAATAAAATTGTTAACCCTTGGAAATTGGATTAAAATTTGAAACTGAATGCCCAAAAATCTCATATTTCGGTGCCTGATTGCCTGCATAATAACCCATTCAATACCTTTTTGAACACCTAAGTGGCATAACGTATTATCGATTATACGATTTATTTCTGGCTTCCTGGATCCTGGCGAAATGGGAAATGAGATACATCCGAGACAAAGCAAAGTCAAGGCCTTTCATGGCGCTTAACTGAGCGTCAGTTTCGTTTTTTGGCTTTTCCGGGGCATCCGTCGTTTTTTGGAGACTAGACAAGGTGGGTGTGGGTGTGGGTGTAGGTGTGGTGTGGTGTGTGAGGGGGTTGGGAACCAGATATGTGAGAGAGAAGAGGCGCTGTCAGCTTTGATTGATGCGCTGGAAACTTCGCGTGAAATTGCACACCGAAAACACCAAAAACCAGAAACGGCAGCGGTGGTAGCTAAAAAAAAAAGCAGCCGGAAAGCAGGAAAGCACTGCGGCAAAAACAAAGCGGAAGGAAGCACTCACTGTACGCAACATGCACTGCGAAAAAAACAGGGAAATCTATAAAAAAGGTAGAAATATTTTTTTTACATTTTTTTAAATGCTTTTCAAGGCCATAAAAACTATAGTTTGTTTAAATATTTTCTTAAATTCGAATTCCTTTTGCTAAATTATTAATTATAAAAAAAAAAATTAATCCCAGTGTACAGCAAATACACACATTCTATATGTCTCTGACTGTATCTGCTGGTTGCTTGCCTGTATGTGTGTGTGTGTGCTAGGCACTTTATTTGTGTAGGGCGGCATGCTTGGCTGGGCATTTCATGGTGGGGGCCTGAGAGCTCCACTGACGCGCGCTTTAAAATGGGGAAATTAAAATTCCAATAATAGCATTCGCGCTCCTAACGGTGAAAGCCCAGGTGCTTAGCTATAGATACAGCCCCCACTGGCTTTTCCCCCATCCCCCGCCTAACCCAAGTATCTATCGTTCTGGGTAAAAGAGAAAGAGAGCCTCTAAGTCTGGCTGGGGGGCTGTGTATGCGATAAAAATAAATTAAGCCACAAATTGCAATTTAATTTAAGGTTTTCCTTAGCCTCAAATCCCACACTCCCAAGCGGGAGAAGCAAAGCAGAGGCGGAGGCGGCAGAGTTGCGACACTTTTTCGTGGCATATTAAAATAACTTGCCACATATTTCGGTGTCGCCACGTTTGCCGGGTTTTCCAGGCTTTTCCGGTTTTTCGGTCGGTGGTTGGGCTTGGAAATTTATGGCATTGCAATTGCAAATATAATTAAAATTTTCCAACTCACTCGCAGTTGGATATCTCTTCTTGTATGTGTGTGTTTGCCTTTTGGAAAATTATTTTTAGCGCCTGTCATCTTTCGGTTTAGCTAATTGAAGCTTAGCGGCGACTCAACAATTTAATTGGAATTGTCAGGGCCAGCGGAATGGGTGGGCAGGGTGTGTGCCAAGTGAAACGGAAGTACAGTGGAATGGAACGGAAGTGGGGGCGTGAAGGGTTTACTTTTATTTAGAATTTCTCTAAAGGTTTGGGCAAGTTTTAATTGTGATACAAGAAGCTTAAAGTGACTAATTGTGAAAATAAAATAATAAACTTATTAAAATTATAGATCGAAATTTAATTCGCAAACAATGTAAAACATAAAAACGTTCACAATTTTGATGAGGATCCTTCAGGAGACTTCAACCCAAGGCTGCGCTCCACTTACCATCACTTTTGTAGCTGAGTAGGAATGAGATCGAAGCTCCGCGGTGACATAAAGCCATTCTGGCTGACCTGCAGGCGTCGATTGTTCAAACGGATAAAGCCATTCACCACCAAATCGATGGCTTTCTTGCCATTGCCGTTGACATACATCTCATCCAGATAATCGTAGAAGGCATCGAGTCGGCGGTACTCGCGTTCGTGGGCCGGCAGTTGGCGTACCTCCTCGTTCTCCAAGTAGTTGAAATCAAGCTGCAGCTCCGGGATGATGGCCTTCGGGTCAGGCTCGGTGTCTATAATCCTAACTAGCTGATTGAGCAGTTGAAGCTTGTATGTCTTGTGTGGGCGCATGCCTAACCGAAGCCTCAGCTCGTTGACTTGCTCAGACCGATCTTTCACTGGATTATGAGGGGGAGGAGGCACCTGAAATCTCTCCTGAACGACAGGAAATTCGTCGATCTTCAGGCTGCGCTGCATCTCCACGGTTTCCAGCTCCTCGTCCGAGATGAGCTCTAGTTTCTTGTAGTGTTCCAATTGCTTTTCGGTCAGAAAGCAGTATCCAATGCGGATAGTTTTGGGCAGGCGTTTGACTGAAGCTGCTGGATGCGGTTGTTGCTTCGGCTGAGGCAGTGGCTGCTCCTGTGGATCGATAGCTGGTCTACCAGCTGGTCTGTCTCCATTTTGTTGAGCACCTAAAATTCGTATGCCTTGTGCGAGGGCCTTTCCATTCGGAGCTTCTTGAATCGGTGCTCTGGCAGGGGAGCCGAGCTGCATGTCCACGGTGGCCAGCTCCTCGTCTGAGATCAGCTTTATCTTATTGTAATAATCCAGCTGCTTTTCGGTTAGAAAACAGTATCCTATGCGCTTAACTATGGGCGATCGATTTACAGAAGCTGCTGGGTTAGGCTGTGCCCTATTTTGTGGAGTAATGGGGTCTTTTGCACTAATGACGGGCATCTTACTGGTGGTATTGGCCTATTTTCTACACTTAAAAAATGTAAAAGTTACCCTAGCTGGGTGGTGTATTATACTAAAATTGTGAAACAGTGTGTCTAAATAACAACTGAAGTCTTTACTGACTTTTCCGAACGACTGGACAGCTGCTTTCTCCTGTCTTCCTCGTGGAAGGTGATTTTCAGTGCCTACTTAAAATCAAGATTGAATGTTTTTAAACTTTATACCGAATAATATTTATTTTAGATTTTGGAATTAACTGGAAATTAATCGAAAAGAGATTGATTTCCCAAAAAAATAAATCGATATTTATCGATATTTTAATTTTAGAAATTTTTGGATAGAGTTTAAAGTTAAAAAACAAACATAACTAAGTCAAAAAAAAGCTGGCTGATGTTTCAGAAACCAAAAAAAAAACATAATTTTAAAAAAATCGTACAAAATAAATGCATGCTTGAACTTGTTAAATACGGAATGAGGGGCATTATAACGCAATCAATATTTCAGCAATTTGCAATTTGTGTAATGTATAAATTTGCTCCAATTAATTTCGATTTGAGGAGAGCTACTCCTCTTTCCCTCAGTCCAAGTACGTTTACGTGACTAAAGATTGGAACTTGGCCCCCTGAATAGTTGATATAATTCCATTTTTCCGCTTTTCTGGTTTCGCAGTCGTTTTATGGCCACGTGTTGCTGCATGTTGCATCAGTTTTATGGGCGGCTCCAGTAATTTTTAGCTCCCTCCCCCCAATAAAGACCACATACCAAAACCCCAAACACCGTTGCCGGGGCGTAGACAGTCAAGCCACCCTTTGTGGCTTTCGTCTGAGACGACAGGCTTTTATAGTTGATTAAGGCATATCAAATGTCAAATGTCACTAAAGTCGACGGCAATGTCTGTTGTAAAAACTAAACAAAACCCATTGCGGATTGTGCGGAACGATGGCTTTATGGTGCGGTTCAGGTACGAGGTACGAGGTACGAGGTATGAGGTACGAGTATCTCCCATTGCCATTGGGCAATAAAAGAAAAACAAGCGGAAAATAAAGGAAATGAGGAGAATGCGAGAGCATGCAGCTTATGTGGCGGATATCGCTTTGTTAGCAAAGCCCCTCTCAACCTTCCTTCAATTCCATTTTATTCCATTTCCCTCATACCCCGAAAAAAACAACAAGAAATAACAACAACGCCACTTTCTACGTCTGTCTGGCAACTCAATTGCCAGTCAGCCAAACTCCTTGGTACTCCTCACCCCCTCGAAACCGGAAGCGGAAATTGAAGCATAAAATTGCCAAGTTTGCTGCAACACCGAAGCATTGAAACTCCGAAAACTGGTAGCTTTACACGCTTATAAATTTTTAACTTAAATCGGCTTAAAAAACCACCTTTCGACCATGGATATGAACTAGATCGATTCGGCTGATGATGGTTTTTAAGAATGTAATAATTATAATATCCTGCAAGGGTATAACAATTATATTCGTGTTTCATTGCCTGAAATTCATGGACTCTTTTTCCTAATTCTAGAAAAATCGTCTTAGTTTTAGGGAAATTGTTCTATAATAATATTTTTCTAAGTGCCGAAGCACCATCACTACCACCAACCCACTGAAATAAAAGCGGAAACGCGAAAATGTTGCCGATTATCTTTCGAGATGGATATCTGCAACTGCAGGAACTGTTGGCTGTAAATAAAATATATATAAAACAAATGCGAAACAGACGAATGAATGGGGAAAAGCGATATCAAATAGATTATCCGTAAATTATCCTAGAGGATATCTACAGCGTTCTTGTTGTCACTTGCCTTATCATCATTCTCTTATAATTTATATTCACCAGGAAAATATTTAGTTAAACTTATGCTAATTTTTTAATACTTATCCAAACACTAGTGTGACTTTAGGGCTTACATTAATCCCAAACATGAGGGCGTGTCAAAAAAGATGGCAAGCAATTGAGCCAAGCAATCTGTCAGGTAAATTATCCATTTGATTTGCCCTCCACACTCACTCTCTCCTGTGCGTCCTGGTCAAGCCCTCAGAGACCACTCCTCCTTCCCCTATCATCCCTAGATCTCCTAGCCGTTTCGGTGGTGACTTTTACAAACGATAATTAATGAAATCTGACATTGGCTGAAGGTAGTGGTTGCTCCCTTGCCGGCTAGCTTGGTTTGAGGAGACCAACACGATGATAGACAAGGGTAAGTGCACTGATAAAAAATAAGGGGTAAATAATGAAAATTAAAAACCTACAACCTTACATCTTAAAACTAAAAGTGTTACTTCTATTAATAAGAAGTAATTTCTAGTTAATTTTTATTTTTAGGCAAATGTTTAAGAACTTAAAGCAAAGTCCTCAGCAAATATTCCAAGTGTATTGGGGAGTTTGGGGGAAAAAAGAGGTCTGAACATGGGTTTCCCCCCCTCCAAACCCTTCGTTCGAGTGTATCGATGAGTGAGACAGCCACGTTGAATGCCCTTAATGAGAAATCGTTTTAATTGAGTTTGCATGTTTATGGCTGCCTTTTCACTTGAGCATCCATCGCCTGCAATTTTTGTGTGTGTTTGGGGGGTTCCAGCTCCATCTCCACATCCCCGGCAATCACTTTAAAAGCCAAACCTTTGAGCGGGGTTGCGTTTGGGACTGGTTGGGAAATGGGTAACTTGGGGGCCCCCGACGAGGTCAGCCACATATTGTCATGTACAATGGCATCGTTTGTGGGCTGGAGAGCACCACCAGGAGATGTAACCACATGCTGCTGCTGCTGCTCCTGATGAGGGTCAATTGTCCATTAGTGTGTGTGTTTATGTCCTTGGGCGAGTTTGGGGTGATTGGGTGGATGGGTGGTGGGGCATCTTGGGCAGCATGTGTGGCGCTCACAACTTTTGACACGCCACTTGGGGCGACTGGCGACTCCTTGCCACTGTCTCTGCTCCTGCAGCTGCGGCATAATTATTTGTTGATTATGTAAATTCAGGACTCCATTGATAGTTGCTTATCCCCAAGAATTTGCTCTCGACTGAAGGACAAAGGCCAGGCACTTCAGTCTGCCAAATTCAGTGGGTTTAAAGATGGTGAAAAGTTAAACAAAGATGGGAAAGGGTTCAAGTTTTCCAAGGGATATAATTAAGAATATTTGAAGAGAATTTAAGCGCACAGTTGTTGATGTTTTTTTATATTTAAAAATTTAGTTTACCAAAAATGTATGAACTTTTAGAACTTGTAAAAATAAATAAATAAAATATTTTTCCCATTTTTTAACAATTTTAAAAAAATTTGCAAAAATGAATAACAATTTTTTTTTTATTTATTTATTTTCTACCAGACATTGCTAGATCGACTCGCCTGTTGATGCTGATCAAGAATATATATGATGTAAAGGGTCGGAAATGACTTCTTCACTATTTTGCAGGCTAAATAAAAATTTGACTAAATAAAAAATACACTGGAAGTGCATAAAAATAAGGACAAGCTTCTTATTTATTTATAAATTTGTAAGTACATTTTCCTGGGTATCAACAGCTCTCTAGCTTTTCAAAAAACTTGAAAAACCGCTAAGAATTAACCATGGAAATGTACAAATATTTACTATTTTCCAGGGTATCAGAAATACCCTCTGGGTTAAGCATGAAAATAGCTGTGACAGTTGCATATAAAATGCAGCTAAGCGGGGACTTTTGGTGTCAGCATTTATATTTATCCCTGCGGGACAAGGATCGGAGGATGGAGCAAGGACAAGCCAGGACCTAGGACGAAGGGGTGCTGCTGCTTCTGCTGCTGCTGAAGGCGGCTGTTTGTGCAACAAAGCAAATTGCTGTAATCCATTTTCCGGGCGCATCAGCTGCTGCTGGTGGAGTTGCACCCTCCCCCCCGGATCTACTGTTCCTTCAAATGAAATGGATTTTTATTAGATTTTGCTTGTAAAGAAGATTTAAATTTATTTCGTTTTTGTTGGACCCGCTTGTTTATGCCCGGAAAAAACAGTTGTGCTGCTGCCTGTGCTCCCTGCGCTTTTCCTACTTGTTGTTTTCTTTTTTTTTTTTGTTTTTATTTATTTGTTCTTATTTCATGCTTTCGCATTCGGTATCTTTCGCTCAGTTTGTTTACTCCTTTCACTGCTTTTTGCGGAAGATTAATGATGCTTCCCCTTTTCTTCCGGGGTGAAAGTTTATACGGTAGTTCCATCGAAAATATACAAGTTTTCCGCCAAACTCGAAACTTTTACGTGACCTTCAGTTGCTACTAAGAAAAGCTTTTCTTTATTTAATTTGTCTTTTTCCTTAATTTTCTTTTCTTTATCTGTATACCCTTTACTTTTCCTATTTTTCTATATTTTTTTTTTTTTTAGATATCCTCTCATATCTCTTGATTGCTGCTTAAAATTCCCAACCAGTTCCATCCAATAATCCTCAGAACGTCAGGCCATACTCGACGACTGCAATTACAACATGTTAAGCATGGATTTCAATCGGGGGGCTCTCTCGGGTTCTTCGGGCCATGTCAGCACAAACGAGTTGCAGAGGCGGGGATTCCCCGCAGACTGGCGCCCTGTCAGGGCTATAAAATGTGCAACTAATACGATTACCAGGCGAGACGAGACGAGAGTGGAGTCTGTGTGGAGTCCGTGAGTTGCAGCTTTAATGTGGCACAGGCAGCAAAGCAGGCTAAAAATCGACGGGGGATGTCCCCAAATGGGGCGGCACGGGGTGGTGGTGATGGTGGGAAGCTTAGTCAAATATATTTTAAATTATGATAAATTGACTTTCGGCTAAAGGAAGTTGACTTGGCAACATCAATGCTGCTGCTGGGGCAACTTTTTTGGCTCAAAGTTCAAGATGCAAATCACTGGGAAAAATTATAATATAGTAAAAGAATTCAAAAGTATGAAAATTTGTGGATTTTGTAATCTTTTAATATTTCTAGCTGATTTCTAGAAGCCATATTAATTGATTTTTAATTTATTAAATTTTTAAAAATTCTTTTTAAAAACAAAAATAAATAAATTCCAGAGATATGATATTTTTGAAGTTTTGTATTTGTTTATATTTTCACTTTAATAACTCCACGCTTTTAGAAAATTATATCAAAATTAATAGAAAACTTCTGTAATATATAAATATTTTTTTTTTTTTCTCTCTGTAAGAAGGTGGCCTTTTGGGGGGTTGCTATCTTCGTTTGGGTGCTGCTCTGCTCCTTGTTTGTCGGCATCTTGCCGGGCCTGCTCTTGTGCCTTCTTGTCATCTTATTATGCAGAGTCTGGCAAAGCGTGACAATGAGACAATGTCGTCAGCGTCAGCGTCGTCCAGCCCCCACATCCTTGGCCACATCCTCCTCCACATCCGCATCCGCAAGTGCATTAACCGGGAGCGCGTGCTAGTTGAATTTATTGCGGAACACTCTCTACCCCCTTCCTGGATTCTGAGTCCAAGAGCAATTTGCAGTTTTACGCTTACTTAAATTGTGTCTAAAATGACAAGGGGTAGCTACCCCAAAAAAAAAGTGCTATACAAAGGGGTAACAACGGGACATTACAGGGTCCAGAGAACCCCAGAGAACATCCCCAGGAGGCGTAAAATTTTTATTGTTATGTCTTTCATTTTTTTTTCTTTTTTCGCGCCGCCTTCCTTTTGTTGTTACATTTTAAGCGTTATGTTTATGTCGGTTTGCTGTGTGTGTGTGTGCCCGCAATCGATATTAATATTTTGTTGTTTTTTTTTGGGGGCATAGAAATTGAAAATTATGACGGTGCTGAGTGGATTTGTTGCATGGCCACTGCTACTCGTATTTACCCGAATAACTCTCCCCAGTTTGCCCCAATAAATCATACTTCCGGCCGAGCATTGCAATTTCGACTAATAAACCCGAAAATGGGTTGGGTGAGAGGTGGCTTAGGTTTAAAGGGACTCTAAAACCATGTGTTTAAGTTCATTTTAGAGATATATCTAGAAATAATAATCAAAATGTATAAGGAAATTTAAGAGGGAAAATTTAAAAGACTTTTTTAAGGATATTAAAAGGATTTTAATGAAATCATTAATAGAATTTTTGAAACCTTAATTATATAACATTTACAATTATTTATTTCTAACTCTAGAATTTGAGCTTAATTTAAATTTATTTTACAATCTGTAATAGCTTTAATGGAAAATCTGTTTTTACTTAAATTTATTTATTTATTTAAAAATCCCCTCGATCTTGTTTGTCTTATAATTCGCTTAAAGCCATGACAATAAGAGGTTTTTGCGCAAATCTAAAGTGTTTTTTTTTTTTTTTTTCTTTGTGGATCGGATAAGGAATGTGTGGTGGCCTGGCCCCTCATCAGTAGCATTAGCATTAATGCCATCGATTGACATGATTTGCATTTGGAAAATCTTGTGGAAATTAAAAACAAAAAAAAAAGGGAAAACAAAGGGGAAGAGGCGACCGCAGCTATCGCTGGCAGGAATCTCTAGAAAGCCGAGAGTGTGGACAAATAGACCGCATATAAGTATATATGTATGTATGTGAGATATATATGGGATATATATGGGCTATATATGGGACATGTATAGGGTATATATGGGATATTCCATCCCCCAAATGGCAGTGCCACCCCCAAAAAAATTTCAAATGCATCTCCCCCCTTTGGACTTGCGTTATTTGAGCCCAAGTCTGCGGCCTGTTACGTAATGTGATAAGAATGCGAACCTCATCCCCAAGGGTCCCTTTGGGTCATGTTCTGGCCGGGATACTGTCTATATGGGATGCATGGCTGGATGTGGGTTTCCCTATATACATATACCCAGTAATATATGGGGATCAGGGGTAGATATTGTAATCCAGGAATATTACAGAAAATCAGTTTTAAGAGTAGAATTAAGGATGGATGTGTTTTATTAATTTAATTTTATTTTTATTTATTTTTACATTTTTATTTATTTTTTTATATATTTTTATTTATTTATATATTTTTATTTATTTATATATTTTTATTTATTTATATATTTTTATTTATTTATATATTTTTATT
>VNJY01006533.1:0-19532 GCA_008042715.1 Drosophila bocki | reverse complement strand
AGCCAAGAACTGAGCCCATCAAGGATATTCAGCACCAAAGGAACCTGTTGGAATATAATAAGTAAGGATATATATTTTTTAATTATATAAATATATATATTTTTTAATGATAAAAACATATTGTAATTTTGTATAAATATTCGCAGAGTTCACAAAAATTCCAGCGTTTGCCAAACCTGCGGAGAACCCTTTCTGTTCAAGACCGACTTGGATAAGCATTCGTGTTTTAACTCCAGCGACCACTCTGTTGAGTGTCTTGTTTGCCTAAAGGTCTTCTCAACTGCCCGTGGTCTGGACATACACAAATGTCAGCCGATGAAGAAGCGACCTTTTGAGTGTCCGCATTGCCCGCAAACCTTCACCCACAATCACTATCTCAAAGTCCACCTGTTGATTCACCCGGCAGACGAAACCGGCCAGCTAGCGATCGGTCCCCACAAATGCACCATGTGCCGTGCTGGATTTGATAACAAGGCGTCCCTCAAGGTTCACATCAATGCCCACCTGGGAGAGCGGCCGCATAGGTGTCCAATTTGCACCTCAAACTTCCGCTCGAAGCAGGCCCTCAAAGTGCACATCCGGACGCACACGGGCGAGAAGCCCTACCAATGTCCACACTGCCCCAAGACCTTCTCCGACAATAATAACCTGGCCAAGCACCGGCGCCGTCACTCAGACGAGCGGCCCTACAAGTGCCTGGTCTGCCTTCAGGACTTTCGGGAGAAACACCACCTGAAGCGTCATGTCCTGGGCAAGCATCGCGAACAGCCATTGCAGTGATCGAATTTAATGCTAAGGAATTCTTAATAAATAAACTTTACTCGAACTTCGTTGTTAAATTCTCATTTATTGTGTATAAGCCATTAAAGTACCTGTTAATGAACTTTAGAATATGTATCTATCGCCACACCAAGTGCTCCCCAAATATGTTCAGAACATTCATCCTCATTTTGAGCTTAACACTTAACACGCACACTTTGCACTTACAAACATGATGGGTATTCAAATTGATCTCTCTGCCGGCTGGCTGGCTGCAGCATTAACTACACAACAACACCTTTGGAGGGCTTGGCGCCCAGTATATCGGATAGCTTTTGCTGATAGGAAGCCAATTGGTTGGCGTCAGTTATGCCAAAGGACTTGCAGGACAACTGCAGGGCATTGAGCAGCTGCATCTCCGAGAACTGTGTGCCTCGCTCCAACAATGCATTCAATATCTCCTGTAAAAGCACATTATAAAGAATGCTATTATTTAAATATATTTAAAGAAAACACTCACATCTGGCTGCATGCAAAGCAGCTCGTAAAAGTGCTTGGCCTGATCCAAGGCCACTTCCCTGGAGGCAGTTATGTTGCTCAGCGTCTGCTGCAGGGCAATCGAGTTCCTGCACATGCGTTGGACAGTTATTTGATCGATGTGCTCCAGGTAATTAGAGGCCTGGATTAGGATGCGCGACGCCAAGTGAGCCAGGCCCTCAAAAATGTACTGAAGGAAACCCAAAGAGTTAAGAATGACAACATACATATCTGGCAAAATAGTTTACTTACTCTGGTCTTTCTTGGATGCAGAGTGGCGCTAAAGGCCTCATCCATCTCCGACAATCTCTTGGTTAGCACCTGCACCTGCCGATCCGGCTCTAGAATATCATCCTTGGACCCCACATAGCTGTTGGTCCGCACACTCGACTTGGAGCGCAGGTAGTGGAAGCATTGGACGCGAACCTCCAGATGCAGCACCAGCAGGCAAGTGTTTGCCAATTCGTCAAACTCCAAGGCCAGATTGGTCAACACCTTGATCGTTCCATCCTTTACGGCAATATCGGCGCTGCACTCGGCGGATACGGCGTTCAGTCCATTCACCATGGGGCGACGTAGATCATTGGCGAACTCCGAGACGCGACACGAGAACCACTCCATGCTCTCCTGCAGTATGGCCAGCTCCTTGAGCACACTAATCTCGACCAGAATCTCCTGCTGGGTGATCCCACCCTCGCCCAAGTTGCTGGTCAGCATTTCGGCCTCACGGACATTGCGTTGCTGCACCTGCAAGGGACTCTCCTCCTCCGAAGGCTCGAAGCTGCCCCGATGCAGCTTTCGGTTGTGACGCGATTTCTGGCTGGAGGTCTTCAAGTCCGTCCAGTTGGGCAGCGTTCTAGGGGATTAGAGATTGGGATCAAAATTTAAAGCAAAAGCTATATTTAAGTGTAATACTTACTTTAAGAATCTACTAATGTCTTCGTCCTTTAGCCAGGCCACGCTGTATATCCTCTTGTCCTCGGAATCTGGCTGCACTATTCCCCGGTAGGCAGCCTGGCAAATCTCTCTGTAGGCCTTCAGCAGGGCGCAGACCATCTTAAGCAGGTCTTCCGAGTAGCAAGGCAGGTCCTGGATAAGGTTCTTTGTCTCCATGAGCCGTCGCTCGACCATCACAGTTGACTGCAGCAGAGGCCTGCTCAGGTTGAGTGTTTTGATCTCCTCCGGACTTATAATAGTGCGCCATGCGTCCTGATTCTTCGACAGCGACTCGATGGTCAGCTGCAGGTTTCGGTTGTGGCCCTTCGATAGGAATGTGTCCTTAATATAGTTGTCTAAAAAGTCATGCAGACTGCAGGGTTGACTGGAAGCAGAGGAATAAATATATACACATTTAAGTTGATTTTAAGGACTTGCCACTCACCCTGGCTTGCACTTCATAAAGTTCTCGATCTCCTTGATGTATCCCATCAGAGGCAGATACACTTTGGTTATGATATTTTGATCCGGCGTGCAGATCAGCAGCTTCTCCCTCTGCTTTTTCTCGTGAGGAAAGAGCCCACTGGTTGAGCCCTTGCCGCTGCCCCCCAGCTGGGCGCCCAAATTATCATCCACAGAGGCATCCGATGCGTTGCGACGATGCTCCTTGAAGGAGTCATTGTTGCTGCTGCCACCGCCGCCCACATGCGAGGACTTGTCGAACTTGAACATAGAGCGCTTCGTGCTGCAAGAAGCTTATTAATTATAGATGCAAATTGAGGAGATTATAAGCTTACCTTGGCACTTTACGCCTTAGAAAATAGGAATTTATGTTGCTTGAGGGCTCCGAAAAACCCGTCTGGGCACTCTCCTCCGAGGCAGCATTCTGTATGTCCAAGTAGTCGGTGAGCAGGAGTTGTAACTTGAAGAAAAAAAATATATATTAAATGCCAAGAATCTTAACCAAAGTTCTTTGTAAATTACCACCGACTGAGCCTGGGCCCAGAAGTCCGTGAGGTCATAGGGTTGGGGTCCCACCACGGAGTACTTCTGGCCCACCGACAGGTAGTTCTTCAGCAGAAGCGTATGCGTCTTGGCAATAGCTTTGAACTGCTTGAATATGATCTCGAGCAGCATGAGCAGCGGATTACCCTCTCCCGTTTCACCGCTCAGCGAAAGCTGCTGCGTTGTCTGGCGCACCACGTTGAGCAGCTCCGTTTGGATTTGAACGCGCAGCGTTTCCAGAGAATCGGGCACCTTGTGCAGCATTCCAAAGGACTCCACAATGATGGCCACGAAGTAGCTCATGCTCAGTTCTGGGTAAATAAGATCTGCATCTTCGATGACCTCGGCCTTGTCCAAATCAAAGTTCTGTGCCATTTCAGCCAGAGCCTTGCGCACTCGAGCGTTCGCTTCGATGCGATCCGTGGAGCGGCGAGCCCCGATTCCCCGAGTGAAGCTGGAGTTCAAGCGGCTGGAGTTGCTGCGCTGGAACGTGGAGAAGGCTTCGTTGGCGGAATTGGTGTACACCTGGCTGACCAGTTCCTCGTGCAGTCGCTGGTACAGCTGCTGGCGCCGCGTCTGCAGATCGGCCCTCAGATCAGACAAGCCCTCGACGGCCTGCAAGGGTCCATTGAGTGTAGCCAAGGCATCGGTTAAAGCCTTGCTGGCGTGCAGATACTGACGCTTGGCGGTATAGCTGACCACCCGCTGTGGCACTTTGCGCAGTTCCTGACTGGAAATAAATTAATCAAATAAAGTCCTAGGCGTTTCTAAGAAGAGTATCTTACATTTGCTCCAGCATCTCTAGCACATACTTGTGCTGCACTGCGTCCGTCCACATCTTCTTAAGCTCATCGCGTCGGCACTGCAGCAGCCGCTTGCAGGCACCGAGGTTCTCCTTGACCGCATGGATCCGCTCCCGGCTGGCGGTCACCTCCGTGGATACCTGACTGAAGAGGGGCAGCACCAGGGTCAGCTGTTGGTCGTGACGCGAAACCAGCTCGTTCAGCCGCAGATCCGAGCGCTTGAACTCCTGCTCGATCTTCTGCTTCTCCTTCTGGCGTTCCTCGGTCGTCTCGCTGAATCCCAGAGATTTAATGACGTTGACCAGAAAGCCACATCCTGCGGACTATTATTAAACACACACATACTTTCATTATTAATCTACCAATAACAACTTATCGTAAAACACAAAAAGAGGGGGTGCAGCAACAACAACAACCAGATGGTGTCGTCATCATCTTTGGAGCCGCAACTCGGGCAGCGGGCATGAAAAACCATTAGTTAACAAACAAAACACAACCAGATGGGGATTTCCATTAAGTTTATTGCAGTGGGAGGCTGGTTCGCGAATTGAAAACCATTTTCAGCGACGGTTTGAAGTAATTTACCTCATCCTTGCCGTACTTCACTCCCCTCGGAGGCTTCGTCGGCGGGGGAGCGTCCATGTAGACTTGGTTGAAGCGGAGGATGGACTTGGCTGTTGACGGACGACGGGGGCGGAGGCAGGCACAGGTTAGCTCAGTATCAACATTATATTCTTTGCAATTAAATGTAATTCTTTTTTCTAAGACCAAAACATAGGTCTGTCAAACTATCGATAGCGCTAGCGGTGGGTCTCGGACCGCCCCAACGTCGATTGTCATTTCGATATCGATAAGACGATTTTGCGTGATTTTCCGGCAAGGTTTATGGTAATGATATTCCGCTGGTCACACTGCTGCTGTTTTAGGCGCCAACTCGATTTCTTTTGAGTTAGTGATATATCCATAATTTTCTTAAACAGCTTGCTTCGATAGTTTGACAGTCCTATGAAGAACAGGATACAAGATACAATGCAGGATTGTTCTTTATAGAGTTTTCAAAGCTCAAAAGCAGCAAATAGATAAAAAGACAGTGTTTCTTTCATTATCAACTTTTATTGTGTAACGGTGTAGTTGCATCTATTATTTATCTGAGTGCTTGGTCGACTTAAACGTCTTCACTAAATTGTTAAGCTAAAGCCAATGCGATAAAACAATTATAATACTTGTTTCAAAAAACGCATGACAGCTGCTACTACATTGCGTTAAAATGTCCTTTGGTTTTGCGAATTGCTTTGGTTTTTGATTGTTTACACGTACGTTCGTAAATATGCAAATTGTGTGCCTTGGTTTAGTATAAATACTTTAAATAAGCATCTCTTGTCTTGGTGCCTTTTACTTACGCTAAATCAAACTTTGTATATGATTCGTTTGTTCACTAAAATAGCAACACTTGAGAACTGTTCACATAAAAATTATACAAATACGTGGGTGGAAAAACAGCAGGAAGGGAGTAACATTTGAGAGTTTTTCGATATAGTTTCTACGTGTGTTTGTGTGTTTAGGTACAGTTTGCTAGTCGGAGGTATTACATAGATTACATAGATGATTGCTTGTCCATAGTAAATACATTTAGCAGCTGTGTTTAAGTTCGCTCGAGTGGAAGATATAGATATGAATGCTTTGCTTTCGTTACAGTTTCACAGGTGGGATTCTTAGGGTACATAAGACTAATTACAGCAACCTCGGTTTGCTGCCCTTCCATGGGGATGAGTGTTTTTTTCTTTGTTCCGAAGCGATTGCTAATTAAAATTTGGCTTAAAATTCCGCTGGTTCGACGACTAAGAGCAAGCGGTTACATTTGGGATGATTGTTTGGCTCTGGATACGTTCTCAGACTAAAGGTATTTTCACTAGTTTAAGTAAGTTAAATACGCAATTATGCTTAATCTACCAACGCTGGAGGTGTGTACTTCTGTAGCTGAAGAAGCCGTGTAGCCGTGGCTGTGGTCGTTCGCTGTTGTCGTTCTTACTCCTTCTTGGGCAACTCACTGTTCATGATGCTGAGCCGGCGGATGTTGGGCTTGTCGTAGTCCTCCATCGAGATGCCGCGCGACAAGCGCCGCGATCCGTTGGCACCCTCGAAGGAACCTGAGCTGGCGGTGGAGAAGGCGCGACCGCGATCCACTCCCGGCATCACCACCGATGTGAGCAGGCCCTGACCCTTGCAGAAGAGCAATATGGACTGGGCCACCTTTCCGGGCTGCAAAATCATTTTTATTATTATAAAATCATGTTATTAATATAAAGAATACATACAGCATCGGCGAGAACATCGCCAGCCCGCTCGATCTTCAGTATGGTCACCCTTTCCTTCTCCACATCACGATGCAGCTTCTCAACCATGGAGGCATAGGGGCTCAGCATGCCCGTGATCAGGATGACATCCACTTTGCAGCCTTTGAGCGTCAAGTCCTTGCGACTGTAAGGGAAGATTACGTTAGTAATAATAATAATGATATAATATTAAATAATAAAAATATATAATTTATCTAAAGCTTAATCCTGAACTTACTTCATAAATGCTTTGACGTAGAGACCGATGTTCTTGCTGTTTAGGGAGCGATGCAAACGCTTCTGGTACTCGGCCACAATCTTGTCCTTGTCCGGATTCTCGCCCACGATTTGCTGTAAAGTTCGGCGTTTCACCAGTTTTTTTTTTTTTTTGTGCAGTGTCAGTAAGCGGAAAGTTGGCATGAGACCGACGGTCGATAAGTGAAAGTTAAAGCTAGCACAACACTAAGCTACGGACTACGACAATTACACAGCATGCAAAAAGTACAAAAGCATACAATTTAAGAAAGTAAAACTAAAAGCAGAAGAAAGCGATTGTTGCACAATTATTTTTCTTTTCAAATTTTGTTCAACAGTTTCTTGCTTTGGGCCAATTTATTGCCGGATGAATGGAGGGGGGAACGGGAACTATGTACATACCCATTTCTAAAAGAAAGTAACGAGAAATTCCAAAAAATAAATTAACAAATTAAACATGCAATAAAAAATGGACCTATGACTATCAGAAGGAATCAAATTTAAAGGACGAGCACTGCAGCACCGATTGAGAGAAGGAGGTATGCGAAATGGTTTGGCTGAGGAAGAGACTTGATAAAGTGACGTTTGATCTGTTTACCTCCATAACCTGAAAGCGCAGACGAACAGGGTTCGTTTGGAGCGGTTGGTTGTTAAGTCAAACATAAAATAGAACAGAAGGTAAAGTGAGTACAACACTGAGACCAAACCAACGACAACACGCACTCCACGGGCACAGCCGGTGGCACATTTAGCTCGGTGGGGTTAAAGCCGACCTCCAACCCATCTGAGGGCCACTACTTACATGTCCGAATTTGTGGTACATCAGAAAGCTCTCAGCCGACTGGGCCACCTCATCGCTCTTCCAGCTAATGAACTGCAAAGGCACAGAGAGAAGGCAGTGTAATTAGTGTTTTACTTGGTCTACTTAGCTACAAAATACTTGGTAAGTAAATTAATTATTATCAAAATAAAATAAACAATAAAAAGCAGTAAAATATGCTCTTAATATCTTCCTTTTTCTTTAAAGGTAACCTATAAGGTAACCTTTTAGGAAGGTGGTACACCACTGCGTATGAGTTATGTGCTCCCTCAATTTATCATCTTACTTTTTGTTGGACTTAAAACGACTACTGCTTAGGGGAAACCTAATTTATATACCAAGTAATATATAATGCCACCCACCTTGTTCTTGAAGGACTGCACCACACTGGCGGCACTGCCCGTTGCGTTGATCAGAATGAGGCCCAGTGCCCGGCTGGGATGGGCCAACCCAAAACGGGCCAGGACATTCGCACCGGCACCCTCGCCCAAGCCAATCACGTACTTGACGTGCAGATAGTCCAGCACGGTGACCAGGTCCTCGCCCAGAGCCTGAAGTGAAGGGAACGGAAAGCCGTCGGCCAAAGCATCAGCATTGTCCGCGTGCCCCGGCACATCAACGTGTATGAAGCAGGAGCGCTCCTTGATCTCCGTCATGCAGGGGCTGCTCACGAACTCCTGGAAGGAATTATCTGCGGCCGGGCGCCATTAGTTCTCTTTGTGCTCCCAACGCCGGCAGGCAATTAGTTCTCCGGGGAGTCCCCTACTTACGGTTGCAGCCCAGGTCGTGGACCGTGATAAATACAGCTCGCTTCTCCTGCTGGGACAGGTCGCCCTAAATGACAAGGAAATAAATAATATCAGGCCATCCAAAGGGGTCCGGACTCCTCTGCTTACCTGCACTATTACGGTCAGATCCCCGCATTTCTCGGTGCTGATATTGTATTTCTGCAAAGGCGTTAATCAAAATATAAATTGAAGTGTGTGCTTGGAATTTGTTGAGGGAAAAACTTGAAAACTTTGGAACGAGCAAAGTAAGTAAACGGCAAAATCATTTTCACGTTGCCATAAACACAAACTCAAGCGTGAAAAATGACGGGCATGAAATGACCAAAAAATGTGAAATGCTTTTCCCTGTATTTGACTCGGCGAGCGTTTGCTTTTGGCAGGTCCTTGATGTCCTCCCAGACCTGACTCGACATGCTCTTTGTGTAAGTTTCGAATTTGAATTTCTCTCGTCCTGGCATGTTAAATATTTGTGTGTGCATTTAATATACATACATATATATATTCGTGCACTGGAATTCGGTATGTAAAATTTAAGGAGATGCCTCAGCGACACACATCCCTAAGCACACCAAACTGTTGAATGTTTGCGTTTTGCCACATAAAAAAAAAACACCCAAAATGTCGCTCAGGGGTATTTCTGGCTTTGAACATTCCCTGGGGATTATTTGATGAAATTTTCCAAATTGAATTTTGTGTGCAATTGGCTAAAACTAATACAAAAAGTTAAAGAAGCATGGGTTAGTTTAAAAACAATTTAATTAGCCTTGAGGAGGGAATGCCAAGGGAATTTCGAACTCAAGGGAAATGGAAGAGACATTTAATGGGCTCGAGCAGTTTTAATAATTTATTTTTTATTTTTTTATGCAGGTGCTTAAGTTATTTATTAAGTGGAAATGGGTTTTTGTCAATATGTGTACAGGGAAATAAGGTATACGCTTTAAAAACAAAAATATAAAGAGTGATCCTCAAGAAACAGCAAAACTCTTCAACACAAAGTATTTATTTACTTACTATAAATTCATTGAGTTGATACATGATACTCTCCTTAATCAAGAGCCCAAGCCAGAAGCGGGAGTCAGTAAATTCCCTGCTCAATATTCAAGCTATCGATTGGGGTAACTGAAGCCCTGAACACCACAAGGCTCTGCAGCCTCTGCCACTGTTGTGGGATGTCAGGAGCATTGTATTGTCCTGGGCTATCAGTTTCAGGCGGCTTCTTCCTTTGCCTTCGAACCCAAATCGAAATTTATTAAAGCGTAAAGCAAATAAGCCAGCAAAGCTCCTCAAATTGAGGCCGGAGCATGGGCCCATCCTGGCTATCCTTATCCCTGGCAACACAAACGCAACTGCTCGAGGACCGCACACACATGCTACCTATATAGCCATTGAGCACTTATTGAAATTGAGTGAAACTATACAAGTGTCAAAAGACCAGCAGCGGCAGTGGGGCCATCAACATCTTCCGGCCAAGAATTTACCTAAGCTCTTTAATGTCTATTCGACTAAATTGGACGAACACCTCCGACACCCACCGTTCATCGGGGTATTTTTGTGTAAGCCCGTAAATAGATAAATAAACGGAATGGGTATTATGTAAATGCATCCGTTGAGTGCCCGGCCGCAGCCTTTGTCCCGCCACTGCCTTTGTTGGCCCAAGACGGTCGGTTGGCGCACCTGCCTCGCTCTCTCTGTCGTTCCCAGAAAGGCCAATAAAAAAAGTTTGGCCTTCCAAATAAAAACATTAATAAATCAGGCAAATTTGCTACTTATGTAAACTGCGTTGAGCCCATTTGCATGATGTCCGAAGGCCAGCTGGCTGGAAACAGGACGCAGGATCAGCCAGCTGCAGTTGCAGTCGCACAGCCAGATTGGCGACTGCTGAGGGAATAATAGCTTGGCAAACAACAAACTACAGGCAAATGGCGCGCCTGGTATCACAAATCAATTGGCATTAATTGAGTGTGAGTCCGGGGCTGTTTGTGTGTGCCAAGGACAAGAGAGCACAAAGGGCAATACTTTAACTACAGATAGCTTTGAAGAGGGGATTTTCCATTTAATATATCAGGAATTATTTGGAAAAACAAAATAATAATAAGACTCGTAAAGAAAATTTGGAAACAGGAAGACTGATACATTTTAAAATTTCAAAATAATTTAAAAGAATATATTTACAGTTCAGGACTCTTTAGAATATTTTGCTTATTTATTTTTCTTTACATTTTATATTTTAAAATCTATAATAGTAAGCCCCTAGTTTTTCCCTGTGTAAAACGTAAGCTACAGATAAAATACTTGGGTTAACTTGGGGACGTGGGAGACTCATTTACTACCCCGTTTCCGCCACAGAATGACTGCCGTAAAAGTGTTGACAATTGAAGGGGAGAAGAAATAAAGAGATTGTGTCGAGACCTAGGCAACTGTTGGGGAATAGTGTGGTTGGGACGTGTAAGGTCTTCGAGCCAAGTGCGTCCACTCACAAAAAAACCTTTCGTACACCTGTCCAACCTGGCAGAGTGATCAAATATAAAGGTATACATGCCAATGGTGCCATGAAAATCGCTTATAAATAATGAAATTGCCAATAAATTGCACACACCAGCGAGCTTTTGGGGGAGTGGAAAATGAAGGGTGGCCATGTGTCGGCTGTGACAGACTGCCTGCCTGGCTTGGCCGACTGCACTTTACGACCTGGCGATGCTCATTCATTCACCTTACCTCCGGCGCTCCGGAGCGACGTCGGCCTGGCACACATCACGGATGATGGATGTCTTGCGGTTGAGCTCAGCCAAAAATGTTCCCCAAATGTTCAGTAGAATGATTCCCACATAAAAGAACACTAGGAGAAATAGCAAGTGAAGATTTTTTTCTTTATAAAAAACAGGATTAGGTATAATCTTTTAAAGGCTTCTAGAAGTTTTTATTGTAAGCGTTTTTTTCTTATTTTTTAGCAACTTTAAAAGTCCTTTATTGTTAACAAGACTTGTACGATTTTCATCATACATGTTTTTCAAGCATTTCCCTCTCTGCAAAAGAGCCCTCGATAGTAAAGAAAAGTTTATGTGGCTGTCAATCGAAGTTTTTCTTCGTTTAGTGGCTCTTTCCCTTTCTGCCAGCTCAATTGTAAATCGAAATTGTTTATTGGTTTTTGCGTCAGAGGAACTTTTCAGGCCCCCAAATCAGTTGAGACTTTTCCCCCCACCAAGCCGTCAGTCAATTAAAAAGTCATTTGGCTCAATCGTTTGATTTATGTTGGAAAACCTGGTCCTGCTGTCCCTCTGTCGATGTGCAATGTCCGCTCGCTCGCCGCACATTAATTGACTCTGGGCTGGGTCAATGTTTGCACCTTGCCTCCTATTTGCTGCCATGTGCTCACCCGCATCTCGATTCTTAATTGAGACATACGGCCAGACCACGTAGTCGTCGTCACATCTCTGACTCGGTTTCCCGTGACGGAAACAGGCATGTGAACGACATTGATGGGAGAATTCGTTTTGCAAAAGGAACAAGTTGGGGGTCAATGGGCAACTGTCATCTGTTAATTACTTTGGGTCTAAGACAAACAATTTTTGAACTTGTTTACTCTCCTTCTGAATTTTAGAAGCTAAAAAAGTAAGCTTAGCTTAAAATCTATTGCTCACACACTTTACTTCCTGCTCACTCATGGCCATAAAAATAGAAAAAATGTCCAGAGTCCTACCTTGCCTAACCCAGAAAGATGTGCCTCTGATGCTCTTGCTGTTGAAAAACAAATTTGTTTTGGCATCAACAAAATGGAAAAGCAATAAAATATTTCGTTACACGAATTGCATTTCCATGTCCACAAAGTTTGGTTTTCATTTTGAGCGTTCCTTGTGTACCTCCTGGATATCAGCAGCAGATGCGGAAGGATACATACAATGAATTCGGATATCATAGATGAGATGCATACGTTTGTATGCTTTAGGTTTTTGTACCCGAACTGTTCTTTTGTTGGCGGAGAGGCAGCTGGGATGCCTGGAAAACATGCATAAAACTGTATCACTTGCTCCGGCAGGATAACAAAGGGTCTCGGGGGGAGGTTCGGTTGGGTGGAATGGCATCCCATAACCGAGGCGTTGCCCTCGAGCGAGCTCTGGTTGAGAGTTGCAGCTGCCCTGGTTGCTTGCTGTGTACGTGTCAACTCATTGACCTCGTTGCTGATGCTGCTGCCTCGACTTATGCTCCGTGTTGCCATCGCTCTTTAGTCCTCCCATATCCTGGTCTCATATTTTCCCTGATTTTTCGCAGCCTTTCCTTTTCCTCTTCCTCTGACTGGCTGTGCTTACACTTTTTTCCATTCCTCCACTCCTCTCCCAATCCGATTTCCCCTTTAATGTCGTAATCATGTGGCAGCGACCTAAGTGCCCATTACCCACGGCAGCCATCCTGCTCCGTCCCACATCGCATCCATCCTAACGTGCGAGTTTGTCAGGAGCTGTCAGTCAGTCAGTCATTCGGTCGGGTTGATTCTGCCGGATTTCTGCCGTAACCTGATGGATTTCACAGTTTGATGGCTTGATGGCTGATATCCCGTGTACTCGATTTCACATTTTTCGACGCCAAATGATCTGAGTTGTTAACTTGTTTATTTAGAATATTGAACTGCTTTGGTTTGGGCTTGATAATGGAAAAACTTTGTAATACCAATTTGTGAGAGTTGTTTAGTAGGTTTAAAGGTTAAAGCGTTTAAATTTAATAATCAAAATTGTATGTTTTATTTATTATTGAAATAATTAACTTGTCCAAACATTTTAATTAATTATTAAATCATTGAAGAGTTGATATTTTCTGCCTATCTACGCTCTATTTAAATTTAAGTGACTCTTAGCAACGGCAATTAAAATACCAACACTAAAAGTAAAGTAAAAGTTAGATAATTAACACCTCCCCCCTATTCCATTTAAATACAATGCCTTTGTACCTGCTTAATTACCCAGGATCCACGCATTCCCCCTTCTATGCCTGTGTTTTAGGTCTTGCCAGGTGGAAATAGGTCGCATTTACGAGTATCTTTGATCGTCCCTCGGCCGTTAAGCTCGTCAGCTTTGATGGGAAAACACAAAACATCGGTGCGGAAAACAAAGAATGGATCCAAGTCGAGGGCTTTGGAGAGCTGCGGCAAGTCGGCTGCAGAAGTATCTGCCACTCGAACAGAAAGTTTATTTAACAAAGTGCTGGCCATTCACATCCCGGCCACAGTTCCCCATCAAGCCTGCTGCTGTTTTGCCCCTCGCCTGCTTTTCTTTTCCGCTAATCAGCATTTCCCTTGCCGGACACGCCTAACTCAATCGCTGGGATTTCTCCCTTGGCTACATTTATTGCATTCGTAATTTAAAGGGGCCCGGGATTGAGTTCTCGTTTTGGCCCGACCGCGACTCGTGACCGCCTTGACAAACAGATCCTGGACTGGTTGTTTATGGACGGACCGAAAGTTTATTTGCCAGCCTGGCCGGCTTGTTGGCCACTTCATTTTGGCCAGAAACGTATTCAAGTGTAAATGGACTTCGGTTCATAACCGCACTTGCACCGAAGCACTTTGGGGATCCCCCGGAATCCCCGTGCTGTGTGGATTTTATTCGTATTTGGTTAAGTGCTGTCATGTGTCGCCTCCGGCCACGCCCCGCTGGCCCCACAGGACGACAGGAAGGGCAGGCTATATATGTATCCATGCGCTGGCTTATTGAATCGATGATGCTTCAGTTTCTGCTGGCCAATCCCTGACCAGCCTGCGTAATGGTAATGTAAATTTAATTATTAGTTGTGGGCTCCGGGCCAGCCAAACATTTATGGCATTTCACTGTCGGTCCTATTGACATTGCATTAATCTCAATTAAAATTCAAAATGACTAACGGGTCAGATGATGCGGGTCTAAAATTTGTAATCAATTTGTAATTGCCAAATGTGTCAATTTGCAGGTGCATGGAATGGAAAAGGATAAGAATGCCACAAAATTGGCATGATATTTGTTTTGAAATTTGTATTTATTCAACTACATACACAGCAGGCAAATATTGTTTAATTTTGTAAATAAAATAAAAGTATAAGTATTTTTTTTTTGTATTAGGAAATTTCTTTAGATTTATGAATTTACTTCAAATAGTTTCTTCTATATTAAATATTATTTATCATTTTAAAATCAAACCTAATTGTTTTCTGTTTATGAACATAATAAATCCTGATTATGCCTTCGTAATAACTGTATCCGTTATCCTTTTAATAAACAATGCAATTATCCCTGCGGTTGTTATGCATTTTTATGGGCTATTATTACAGTGAATACTATTTAATATACAACATTTTTAATGCATAAATGTAGCTATTCAGCTAGTAGGTAATGCCCTTACTTTAATGTAGGCTTGATGCGATTTTCCCGACTGTTGGACAGGCTGTAAAACCCATTACGAAGGAGGAGGAAATCTCTGCGCTAAATGCCGCGGCCTAGCACATTAAAAGTGTTTCAAATTTATGAACAACTTTTACAGGGGTACAGGGCACAAAAAAAAAGAGCGCAAGCCCCCAAGTGATGCGAAAAGTTGGGCAAACAAGAAGAACTTTCCCGCAGACTTTTCTGCCGGCCGGGGCCGGGACCGCATTGCAAGTGAAATTTTTTAATAGACACAAACAAATATGCAAGCATGTAGGCCGGTGCTAAAAGCCACCAATTAAATGTTGTTTAAGTTTCATCCCGCAAACAGCGGTCGGGGGATAACAGGGCGTATGCGCAACGTTGCCTTGAAAACTTTGACACTTTGCCAATGGCAAAGTTATTACAGCAACGCACTGCCGCCAACTGGTAACTGCTCGGCAGTAGTGTCGTTAGGAACTCATTTCGCCAGACATCGAATGGGAACCCAATTCCGGCAAGTGGAAACCGGGAATTTCATTATAAAAAAAAAACAATACAAAATCCCAATATATAAATGGAAACGCATGTTTTCCCATGCCGAGCGGCAAAGTCAACAAGTTTTCCGCTAGTGACCAGGGGGACACGCCGCCAAACAAAGAAAATGGGAAATGCCAGACGACACAGGGAAAACAAAACGCGAAGAAGGATAAATAAACTTGTCCGTTGTCCGGGAGCGTGGACGGCGGCTTCTCCCATGTGCGGCATATAAACTTTGCGGAAAGGAACCTTCTCGTTTTCTCTAGGAGTGAGTGACTCTGAGCCAGCACAAATTACGGGATATTTCCTCCAAGGCTGCAAATGGAAACCCCGCGGGCTGGCTTTTTATTATTCAGCTGAAAGCCGGAGAAAAATGGGAAAAACCGTTGGAAAATAAGTTGGGTTTGCTGAAGTCTGCTGGGTATGGGAGTGCAGCAGCAAATCATGTATAATGCATAGACCTATATGGACATCATCCCGACCCTCCATTATGCCTTTCCCTAATTAAATCCCATCGCATTCAGGCTGCGCCTGAAGGGATAAGCGAATCCCAGCGAAAAAACCGAGATCCGAGCGGAGAAACAAAGCGAATGAGGCAAGAATATAAGTATATATATCGGTGTGGTTTATGCCAGGCAAAGCTCTTTAGTCAGCATATTTGAATGGGAATTGCAATCCAGGATGAGCTGCCACGTGGTCGGGGCTGGCATCAGGAGCAAGATAAAGTCGCACGCTGTATTTGATGAGTCGAGTTGGGTAAAGAAAATGGAAAAATCATGTGGCAGCCAGTCTGAGAGGTGCAAGCAGAAACGTAAAACGTGTTGCTTGGTTGCAAAAGTTCTTAAACTGAGAATTTAATGAGGTTTTCTGACTTTTGAAGAAACAGCTTTCGAGTTTTGTAATTTTTTTAATTCAGTTTTTATTTAAATTGAGAAAATATTTATGTTTTCTCATTAAATAAAGCAATATTTTCAAGAATTCAGTATTTCAAAGATTCCTCTGAAATGTTTTGAAATAAAATAACGTTTTCTTGAACCAAGTTTCCCCATCTAATTAGCAGCTTAATAAAGAAGAAAGTAGAATGACATTAAGGACGAACGAATGCCATAATTTTGCCAATTTGAGCACCTACATTTGTTTCGGCTCGGTCTACGTAATTATTGTGTGCCAGATGCGACCACAAATGGCACGTAAAAGGCAACATCCAACCTAATGGTTGAGTCGCCCACACAGCCGCACACGGAGTCGAACAAACAGCCACCACATGCAGGACGACGACTACGACTACGACGACAATTATGCAATTTTTATGAGGCGCAAGCCAAAAAGTATGCTATGCCCTTTGAACCCGGCTCACTGGGCATCACCACGGGCCAAGAAAATAAAAAGCAAATAGCTGCCAACTGCAAAAGGTAACCCCACCGCAGAGGGGAGTTCTAGGTCACACAAGCTGCCCGCTTAGTCTGCCCAGTTGGATCGCGGTGGAGCTTAGCTTTGGTCTCCGCTTTTTTGATTAATAAAGAGCGAACCAAAAAGGACATAGTTTTTGGGTCAGCAACGTTGAAATAAAATCCCGTAATACCTTAGCCCCGTATATAAAATATACTAGTCATTACAACAACTTTAAACATAGTTTTTAGTTTCAAAATACATTTTAGTTAAAAGCCACTCAAGATGAAATAAATATAATATAAGCTAAAATTCTCCTAATACCATCTCATGTACCAAAAAAATAAATTCAATCACTTACTGACACCTTTGATAATGGCACAACGAATGCATCGTTAAATATTACGTATACGCACACAGAGAATTCTAGAAAAGTGCATTAGCGCACTCGACACACCAAAAGTGACGGCAAACATAGCGCCAGGAATCCGAAATTAGCCAAGATGCACAAGATGTCAAGAAACTGTCCGACTTTGGTGCAATCTTGGCGGTAAGCTGTCGCAACTTACGCTTATCTTCTCGGGAGCAGAACCAGCTGCAGAAGATGATGAGCTGCCACCGTGCTTTGGGGTTCCCGGCTTCGACATGACTCTCTCGTCGGTGGTTACACTGGCTTCTTCGGTCTTAACTTGGCTTAAACAACGACTGCCGCGCACACAAACGTGTTTTCTACGGTCTTCTATTAGGCGCACAGCAGCACTCAAAAATCGAAACCGTAAATAGGACAGCGAATCAAAATCGGGAGGCAGCGACGCGTTCGTTTTCGTTTTCGGGATGCGCTATGTTCGAACGTCTAACGACGACTGTGAAATGGGCTTATCACAAGCGGACAAATAGCGAGAAAAACGCTCGGCATCGCCGGCCGAAAGCCGAGCTTTCCCGAAGGCGTCCGAAGCTGCGCGAAATGGGGAGCAAAACAAAATGATGGAAAGTGAAATGGCCAAGTGAAATCGGTCTCCGGGTCTTCTCCATCCCACCACCCAACTCTTGATGCTTCGCAGGGATGATGCCGTTCAAGAGGAAGGCAGGAATGCAGGGGGCAAGTGTTGAAATGTTGCCGTAGGGCAGTTAGTAGGGAAGGTGTTGGGCCACCGAGTGGCCAGATTGCTGGCCACTAAATTGCGCAGTTAAAAAATGTTTTGGTTGTTACAGAAGAGCAGATTCCCGGGGCAGAAAGTGAATGGAATATGTGTGTAATGTGTATTTGCTTTTATCAGTGGAGAACTTTTCTAAGAAGCATAGTTTAGTGTATAACAAATAATCAAAGAAATTCCTAAATATATCTTCTCATTTTAATAATAAGCTAAATGTATGAAAGTTTATTGAAAATTAATTAATTCAATCAACCAATAAAACCCATTTCTGATGGAATATAAATCTGTAATAATACCAAGTAATTTCAAAAATTTAATTAATTTCCTAATATTCTTTTAATGAAACTAACCATTTGCGGTTATTCTGACACTCATTCACCTCATCTGGCAACCCTGTGAGCCCGCCCACTCACAGGCACTGACACAGCCACACGCATACGCGCGCACCTCCAGCATGCTGCAGCGCAAATTCCGTTGCCTACTTTTAAGCGCGCTGCTTTTGGCGCCCACACCCCGTACGTGTACTTCGTCGGCTTTCGTCCCTGTCCTCGCGTGTATGCGTGCGCCTTATGGGCCTCATGTTAGTGTGAATGTTTTGCATGGGGTTTATATAAAAATCCTTTTTGTCTTACTTTGTTTTCGTGGGCATTGTTGAGCAGACTCTTCATTGTTGGCGGCAGGTCCGCTTTCGTGAGCCTTTTTGGCCTCTTTGTTTTGATGTGCTAATTTGTCAGCGCGCGGGAAATGCGCAAATCCTTCGTGCCTCCGCCAACCCCCCAACCCCAGTTTGAACAAAATGCGCATTAGATATATGCGTGTCCTAGGTCAAGCCGGGCTATGGTTAGCCTGGGGACTGGGGGGCGTGGCCGCAACTGAGAAACGAATTTTTGATATGGATATGGAAAATGGCAGAAAAACATGAATATTCATGGAAATCGAGAGCAAAGGATACGCGGGCCACGATGATAAGGATTATATGCGAATGTGCTGACACTGTCATCGCCCCACCGAGCTGCCAATGATGCGCTGATGCAGCACGAAAATGCTGAATAAATTCAAAGTAATTTAAAGTTAGATTGAAAAAAGTGCGAAGCGGAAGGGGAAGAGGGGTTAACTGCAATGTGCTACACGCAATTAGGGAGTAAAGCGAAAATAATGGCAAAGCTGGTAGCAAAAATCGAAATGGGGATGGAAAAAGTTTAAGTAAATGTTTATTTTCAACAGAATTGTATTTTACATAAAAGGTTTAAGGGAGAGTAAGAAAAAACAATGTGGGCAAATAATATATACGAGGGCTGTCTGATAAATAACCGACCTAACCATGATGCACGCGACTTTTTCAAAATTTTTTTTTTTATTTTTCTACATAGTCTCCTTGTAACTCCACACACTTCTCCCAGCGATGCTCCCATCTCTGCAACCCTTCCAAATAGTACTTGACATCTTTGTCTGCAAAATACGAGTTCACGAAGGAGATTGCCTCCTCATTTGACGAAAATCTCTGGCCGCCGAGCGCAGTTTTAAGTTGAGGAAACAAAAAAAAGTCGCTTGGTGCTAGATCCGGTGAATAAGGTGGATGGTCAAGCAGTTCGAACCGCAATTCGTGGATTTTCGCCATGGCGACTGTTGAGGTGTGAGATGGTGCGTTGTCTTGGTGGAACAAGACTTTCTTTTTTAGCAAATGTGGCCGATTTTTCGAAATTTCTTCCTTTAGCTTGTCCAATAATGATGCGTAGTATGCTCCTGTTATAGTTTTTCCTTTTTCAAGATAGTCGATAAAAATAATTCCATGGCTGTCCCAAAAAACACTCGCCATCACTTTCCCAGCCGAATACACAGCTTTAGGTTTTT
>VNJY01006532.1:0-29833 GCA_008042715.1 Drosophila bocki | reverse complement strand
TTTATTTTTTTTTATTTATATAACTTCATAATTTTCTTTATTACATTTACATCATCTTAAATTTAACATATTTATTTTGTTTCCAACCAGGGGTTGCTGATAAATTTTGTTCATATCTTGTTCGTAAGAATTCGGGAACTTTCGTAAACCAACACCTATACAAAAGAAAATTAAAATTAAATTATTTGTATTTATTTATTATACTATTTTCAATAATACCTTAGTATAGCTTTAATGAGTTCCGTACAAATGTTGGCACATCGCTCCCACATATTTGTTGCAGTTTGTTTTTCTGAAACAAAAATTTATATATTTAGTTTGGTACTCTTAGATAAATAAAAAAGAAAGATAAAGTTAATCCATACCACTTATTCCATCGTCTCTTCATCAGATAGTAAGGGTGCCAATGAATCATAGCTTTCAACGCTATAATTTTCTTCACAACTAATAACAAAAGTTTTAATATTTGTTTCACTTCTTTCACTTATTTCACTTGTTTCACATGTTTCTTGTTGTCCTGCTTCGGAAGTTTCATTAAATTTAAAACGTTTTTGGGGTCGCCATTCTTCGCGATTACTACGATTTTTAATTGCCTCGATGATGAACTCATTTTAGTTTAAAATAATATAAAACAAAAACAAATTAATAAAACAAAAATCGTTAACCGAAGAATTAAAATACAGATCGACCGCAAAGACAAAAGAACGAAGTCAAACTAAATGAACATAGAAATATTGAAAGACGTTCGGTTGGCACTCCTATTCTCACTCAAATGTAATGCAATTTGTTTTTGTAAAACTCTTTTGCTTTTGGACGCATTCTCTGCTTTGCATCTATGTACGGTACTTTAATCCCTGATTCCTTCATTTCCTAGTTTTTAACGCTGCTTTAAGAGTCGCCAAATAATCGCCACCACGACTCTCAGAAGACTCTTCTTGGGGATTTTCGTAAGTAAGTCCTCCAGCAATCGCCACCGCGATTCCCAGAAGACTCTTCTTCGGGATTCCTAAAAATTATTTCACCAGTGATCGCCAGCGCGACTCCCAGAAGACTCTTCTTGGGGATTTTCGTAAATAAGTCCTCCAGCAATCGCCACCGCGATTCCCAGAAGACTCTTCTTCGGGATTCCCGAAAATTATTTCACCAATGATCGCCACCGCGACTCGCAGAAGACTCTTCTTGGCGATTTTCGTAAATAAGTCCTCCAGCAATCGCCAAAGCGACTCCCAGAAGACTCTTTCTGGCGACCGGCGATTCGAGAATCGCCAAATGGTTGGCAGGGTACACGTGAAAACACCTTCTCATACGTGTCATTAGCTACAAACATTTTTGCGCCACTGGCAATTCTTTCCTCGTTTCGCCGCCCCTCACAGCCCGCTCCTTCTCGGCTCAAGTTCTGGCCAGGTCCTGGTCCTACCTTTTCCCCCCTTTCCGCTCTTTTGTTGCCCGGCTTTTTATTTGCCAAGTGCACGCAATGTGACAAAACGTGGGCGCTGCCAGGTGGGCGGTGGGCGTGAGTGGCTTTGGACCCTGGGTGAGAATTATAGTGCCATAACGCTCGTCATACATGTTTGCTCGTATAGAAAAATAAAAATAGAAAAGGAGATAGCGAAGCGCAGAGATAGCCAGCGGGAGAGAGAGAGCGCGGAGAAACCATAATTAAAACACTTGCAGTTGTTGTATTAACTGTAACCAGTAAGTAACTGCCGCCGGTCTGCACTTGACACTGGGAAAACTGTTTTTTAAAAGTCTAGAGATTTTCCTAGCTATTTTTGTAATTTTATTTTACAATGAAATTTAAGTTATATTATAAATTATATTTTTCTATATTTAATTTTGAAATAAATGTAGAAATTATCAGTAGAAAACGTTTAAGAGAATTAAAATCTCTTGAAAAGAATGTTTCACCGATTTAAAATCTCTCGATATTCTCGGGGTTTACAAAATATTATTTAATCTTTGTAGCAGATAGTTTTCTTTTTGTTCTTTTTTTGTTTAATAAGACATTTCCCTATTTTTAATTCTTAAACAAATATATATTTTTTTAATAAAAACCAATTTAAGAGATTTAAAATCTCTGAAAATTAAAGGTTTTTACTCATTAATATATTATTTTCTCCAGTTAACTCTCTTTTAAGCCTTAGAGCGTAATCTTTTCTATTATTTATTTCATATTTTTGTTACAAATAAACATCAAAGTTAAATTTAAAACTTTTCGCTCAGTGTCTTAACTCTGCTCACGTCCGCTTCGGCTTTGGGCTTTGGGTTCACTGTGCTTAAGCATGCATGAAGAGAGCGTTCTGTTCTTGTTTTTTATACTCTTTTTTTTGTATTTAATGAACAAACTTTTGATGTCATCACCTCCCCCCCCCTCGCCAACTCATTCTAGTTATGTGCAATTATGGATGCAAGCGTACTTGTTTTTGTTTATTTGTTTGTTTGTTTGTGGATTTCTGTTTCGGTGGTTATTATTTTTTTCTTTTTCTTGGTTTACTGCCTGGGTTTTATGGCCCTCGACTGGACCTAGCGGTTAAACATAATTAGGCGGCAGACGGGGGAATCCCGCAATTGTCAGAAAATCAAGTTCATAGAATTCATCAGAAGAATTCCTCAGCAAAGCTTTTATGAATATATATCTCTCTGTTTATAGACAAAGCTGTATTTATAGTAACTTTTTCAGTAATTTACATGTAAATGTACACAGCTAATTAACTAACCTAATGAGGCGAGCACTTTGAAGTGTGAAAACATTGTCAATAAGTTATCTTATCTTGTTGTTACATTCTAAACAGGATTTCAAAACAACGAAAGGCCTTAAAAAAATCGAAATCTTATTTAATTGGAAGAAGGGTGACGGCCTTATGCAACTTTGTTTCTGTCAGATTGCATTTGAAGCTACTCTCATTACTCATCCTGCCTAAGAAACCTCCTCACCGCCACCGAAAGCTAATCAAAAAGCACTTAAATTGAAACGGAGGCATTAGCAAGGAGTACCTCACCCGAGCGGATCACCAAGTACCTAATCCAATCCAATCCAATCCAAACCCAAGCTCCAGCCAATCCCCTGCAATCGCAGTGCCTACCTTTGCCAACAGAATCCTCGTCGACTTGAGCACGCAATGCCAGTTATCGCTATCCCATTATACTCAGTAGTAGCTAGAGGTTCTCCTGCCCCTGCCTCCTCTCTCCTGGCATTTCTTCAACGGCAGCGGCGGCTTCTTTCTTGTTATTATTATTATGCCTCGCTGATTGACTCAAGTGAAGGTTATGACATTCAAATTCTATTTTCAATCAGCGTCGCGCGCTAAGAAAACAAACTTGAAGAGAGATGCTCTCAATCGGTGATGAAACAGAATGCTACCGATAATTGAATACCCAGGATTTAGTCAAGGAAATGAAGGGTTCCAGGATTAAGGAGGGTATATCTTAGATTTAAGAATGCATAAAAAGTTAAAGAAGGCTTAGATAATGGAAAAAATAATTATTTTTATTAAAAATAATAATTATCCTTGATTTATATTGAGTATTACTCAATTTTGAATCATTTTTAAAGATAAAAAAATGCAAATCAATGTGAAACACATGATTTTTTAAATATAATTTATAACTAAAATAAATAAAACCAGCCACCTAGTCGTATGCGTAATATTTACATGAAAATCAATATTTTAAATAAATCTTAGAAACCAAATTTCACCCACTTTCAAGCAAGGTCTATCCAAGCTAACAAAAAAAACTAAACATACAATTTGCAAAACCCAATACTCCAGGGTGTGTAATCATACAACGTCAAGAGCGATGACAGCACCCGACATGCGACAACATTTGGAAGGACTTTTTGGCGACATCGATGACACACGACGAGGTGGAGTCGAGAAGAAGAGAGTCAGCCAACTCAATTATACAAATATTATACAAACATTAGAAATGCATCAAAATAACGAAGGATATTTGTCAAGGCACGGAACGGAACCCTTGGAGTCGAGTTGAGTCTCACTGGGACAAGGATTGCTTGACTCTGACTTTTCCGGGGGGGATGGGGGATGGGTAGGTGAAAAGTGTAGTGTTGGCAAAAGCAGAGTAAACTGAGCCTTGGCACACTCTCCTCCAAACACACACACATGTGCAAAATGGGGGCCAATCAATAACACTGAGCAGCATGTTAAAAGTAAGAGAGGAGTAACCCCGCTGGGGTTAAGGTTTGCCTGGGGGTTAAGGCTTTTGGCTTAATAATTGCCATGTCTTGAGGTAAACTTGTTGCTCGATTTAGGTTCAATGTTAGGAACAGTTTGGTAGAAAATATATGTGAGAAAAGTCATTTTAAAAATTATAAAAATTATGAATAGTAATATCTTTAAATTTCTTTAAATTCCAAATTTATTTGAATATAATTTTCTAGCAGAATTATTAAACCCAATCCTTAACTAGATAGTGTAAGCCTGCCACTGGATCATTGGTAATGGTTATGGTTATGGTAATGGTAATGCTGAATGGCGATGGCGATGGTGATGGTGACGGTGGTAACCTTCGGCTTTGGCTTGGCACTGCAGCTGATTAGGCATCGGGTCACGTGAATGAACTTATTTAAGCAAACACATCCCGCTATGTTTCCGCTTTTCATGTCAGCGGTAAATATTTCATTCGACTCGGTTCGTATCGCCTCTTGCCATTGTTTTATTTTTACTATTTGCGCACTCAACGCCAATCAATTTTTGTATACTTTATGATTATTGTTTATCACCCAGAAGAGCTGCAGTCGTTCGTGATGTCGCGTGTCGCGAGGAGAGATTCCCTCTTATTTATTTATTTTTTATTACTTTTTTTTTTGGACAGCACCACCATCCCATCCATCTCCTCTTTCGTTTGATTTATATAATTTGTTTCGCATTACATTTGACGATTGCGGATTTGGCTTCGTGTGAAAACAATTAGATGAAAGCAATTCAGGCGGCTGTGGCTTTTTTACGGGGGGAAGTGATTGCACAACACTCAGATATATATATATAAACATATATGTATGTGGTATAGATACCTAAACGGGGCAGACGGTGCTGGTCAAGCGTCGGCACTGACATTGCAAATTGCAGTTCCGGCAAAAAAAAAAAACAAACAAACGTAAACAGTAACCGCACACCAAAATCATATAAATAATATCAAAATTCTTGTTTCCCCAGCTCAGCTATTTGTTTATTATTAATAATTGTTTTTGGGGTGAAGAGGGTGTCAAGTGAAATTGGTGTGGAGGTGCCCGGTGCCAGTGCTTGGTGCCTTCTGCCTTATCAGGAACCAAATTCAAGCAATTTCATAAGGCTTAAGTTGGTATCAGAAAATTATGTTGAAATTCAGTTAGTTGTTGCCTCATTTTGGTATCTTTATCTATTTATTTGTAAATCTTATCTCCTCACAAACTTTACAGTTGCCAATTTACTTAAAATGTTTCACAAGTTGACATTATAATTCCCAAGTGTTTGGCTAGCTTTGAATTCTTGAAATATATTTGTAGATACAAAACAAGACATATAGAGATATATAGAGGTATATTTTCCTCTGGATCTACAAATATATATCAGATATTCGAAGCTAACCAAGCACTTGGGAATTATAACTCAACTTGTAGACTCATAACTATACCTTGAGTAACAGGATATCTGGAATACTTGTAACTCTGGTAAGGGTAAAGTAAAATCTAAACTTGGGTGCTATCTTGGTGGCCTGCAGGGCTTTCAAGGACATTGCTGATTGGACTGATTGAGTGGGATATGAATCGCTTATGGGCCATGTGATCTGCAAGCTCTTCTAGCCGTGCGACAAGCTAAAGTGCTGCGATTGAGGTCCTTTTACTGTCGTAAAAGTAGGAGGCAACGAAGGTAAGAGACGATGTCGGCACGCTACTTAGGATATGAGTGATGGTCCTAGTCAAGGCGTGTGTGTAACATGTAGGAGAAGGGTGCTAGTGGTTGGTGGTTTCTGGTTTCAGGGGGGTGGCCTACAACTACTACTTTGCTTTGGAGTGGAAGTGTGGCCTGGCTGAGAGTGGCTGAATGACCATAATGATGATTATAATGATGACGACTGACGATTGGTGATCATCAACATCAACAGTAATCAAGGTTAATACCAAATTCGGCGACGAAAAAGTCACGCAATTTCAATCGCGATTTCTTGGGCTCCTCGCGCGGATGATGGACCGTTATCTGGTCGCCGTCGGCCGATATCATAGTCTCGCTGGGCGGCGATATCGAGTACTGTTGCAGCAGACGACGCTGCTGTTCGGTGAGCTCATCCAGCGGATCGTAACCATAACCCGATCCAGAGGCGGAACCGGAGCCAGGCCCCGAAATGGAGCCAGAGCCGGACATGCCCGCCGCCGCTGCCGCTGCCACCGAGCAACTGCCGGAGGTTGTGGGTGACGAGGCGGTTACGGCGGCCGCGGCAGCAGCAGCTGATGCGGCGGCCACAGCAGCGGCCGCTCCACCGGCAGCGGCCAATTGTTGAGCAATAAGCAGCTTCTGGGCGTGCTCTTCGGCCTCTTTTTGTTTTTTGAAGTCTTTCGATGGATAACATAGGCATATATATACATACATATATAGATAGATTCATAACGGGTCGGGGTGGAATTCTGGGAAGTGTGTTGGGTGTTTTGGTTTGAACTCATAAAAAAGGGACAAAAAAACGCACATACCACGGGATAAACGAGAGAGAGAGAGAGCGGTGGCTTATTGCCTCTGCTGGTGGCACTTGCAAACTTCCAGTTACCCATTTTCGTGCCGGAAAATTCAAGGGAAAATCGAGAAAACTTGGGGACGTCACAGCCGGGCAAAAGTGTCCTAAAAATTCAATTTCAATTTGCAATTTGACAAATGAAATTTTTGTGCTGCTGCTGATGACGCCACGTAGATCAAAATTAATGGCCAGAGATGAGATGGGACCGGCGGAGGGCTACAGTGCCACGACCTAGCCCACTCGATGACCTTGAAAAATGGTTGGGTCCACCACAACCAGCTCGCTGGCTCGCCCAATCTGTCTATTTTGCGATTGCTCTCATCCCATTTGTCATCCTGCGAGTAGGGTCACAGCGGACACTCGCTAAAATGATATTTACAAATCCAGAATCTAAACGAATCTCATTTTTAAAATTATTTTTCTAAGATTTAAGTCATTAAAGGGTAATTGTCATAAAAAACTAGACTTTTAAAATATTTTTTCTATTTAAACCAAAATAAACATTTTTTCCAGAAATAATATAAATTTTTTTTTCAAAACTAAGCGAAAATAAAATAATTATTGTTAGAAATATATATTTGTTTCTAACAATAATTATCTTATTGAAGAATATTTATTTATTTAAGATGTATTTCTAACATAAAATTATCTTATTTATCGCTTGATTTTAAAACAAATTGATAGTATTTAAAAAAAAATTATTTCATCTTTCTTAACGTGTCCTTTAAGCCTATGATTTCTGATAACTTTTCCAGCTTTTCCTAATGCCCACTGTAGTTGGGTCGATTGGGGATGATGGCGGCGAGGAGGAGAGGGGGTGTATAAAAAGAAACTCATTGCGGAAATGAACAAAAACCGAAAAAAAGCGCAATGTTCAAATGCAATTTCCCCGTCCAAGCCCAAGCCAAGCTCAATTCTCGCCTCCATCTTCGACATTGGCTGACACTTGCAAAACGAGACAAGCGCTAAGCGGCTTAAGCAACCCTCGGAGATGATGGGATGGAGAAAGAGGGGGGGCGAAAAATGTAAACTATTTAGCGCTTTTACGCTTTCCAGAAAGGTTGCATGTTGATGACGACGACGACGGGTGACACAACCCCTACCCCTGATACCCTGCTAAATCGACTCACTGTAGGTAATCGGTTTTGAATTAGTTTTGAAAATATTGTAAGGATTTTTTGTATTATTATTATATTCTTATGCAACTGTTGTGGAGGTGATAAGTTACGATAAACAATAGATTTACGTTATTTTACTATCGTATTTATAAGAACTATTTTCAACCGATAACTAACTGCACTTTCCTCTCCTCTTTCTGATTATCTCTCCCTAGCTATAGTCACGTGTCACCCGGTCTATTGCTCTCTTTAGCTTACGCCTGCTCTCGCGTCTTCTGCGCTCCTTATCGCACTCATGTGACTCAATTCTCGGATTCTCCTTGTCGCACTCCTGCAACTTGAATCACATTCTTGCTACGCCAGTTGCCATTATCAGGCCAAAGTTGATGACGTCATTATAATAAAACCGAACTGAACGCTTGATTTGTAATAAACCAAAATAACATTGAGATCGGAGATCGGTACTGCTAACAGCGCTGTTACCGTTATGTAAAGGGAATGTAAAGCGCAGATGTTGATGCTACTGCTGCTGATGTTGTTTTTGTTGTTGTTTTTGCATCAAGAGGAGCGAGCAATGAAAATCAATTAAAATTAATTGATTCAAGAGTCAAATTCAAATGGTCAGGGCATCGCTGGCGAGTACAGGCAGAGGCAGAGGCAGAGGCTGGCAGTAGGGTGCCATTTAAGCGAACAATGTGCAATAATTAGAAAATGCAATCGCTTTTATTTTTCTTTTTTTTTCCCAAAAGAAGAGAAGCTCTCTCCCGCTCACTGACACATACTCACACACACACAGACGTACACACTGATAAACTAGGTTATAAATCAAAAAGGAAGGTGGGGAATAGGGCTGGGCGCAGGGGGGAGGGAGATGGGTCATCCAAGGGGGACAGAAGTCGGTCTCTACTTACTTTCCAGCAGCCGCTGTATCAAACTGTCCACGTTCAGATCGAAGTCGCCCATTTTTCGGCAGCTACAAAAGTTCTTGGCCGCGTTTTGTTGTTGTTGTCGCTTTTAGCTCTTTGGCTTCTCGTTGTTGTTGTTGTTGTCGATGTCGTCGTTGCGGCCAGCAGCTGTTCCTCTTTCGCTGGCCAGAATTCCGATTGGAACTTTTTGGCGCAACAACTACACACGCACGCACACTGGCAAACCACCGCGGACGCACACACACAAACACAGCGACGCCTGTTAGCCGTTGCCGTGTGTACTTAATTTGTTGTTGTTTTCAACTCTTTTTGGTTTTTACTTTTGTTGATTTCTTTCGATTTTTGGCCAACTCTGCCGCAAAAGGCAATTTCACTTTTTTATGTGCCCGGGCCGCCGCTAATCGAACAGTGCTTGTTGTTGCTCTTCACTGGTGTTGCATTGAAACAGAAAAAAATGGTCCGCACGCCGCGACTTTCGGGTTTTTCTATCGGAAACCAACACGAATTTTCCGGCAACGCAGCTTTTCGTTAATTTTTTTTTATTTTTTTTTTTCTCGAATGGCGTGCGGCACTGGTATTTATAGGCGCTGCCGAGCAGTGTGACCGAGCACGTTCGGCGGAAATATACCAGTATACCAGTTTTATTTTGGAAATACTAGAAATACTACTGCTTGAGGGCACACTTTTGTATTTGTTTTGGTATTTTTGCGAGTGTGCAGCCCTGGCAGCCGCGCAAACAATTTGTTTACATCCCGAAAACTAAAGAGCCCGCCGGCATGAACTACTTTCCCAACTATTACTCCATCGAGGACATATTCGTGACCCAGGAGAAGGTCGAGTGCCGGGTCAACACCAAGTTGCAGCGGATGGGTGAGCGAGTGCTCCGGCCAGCCAAGCGGCTTGTGGCTTATTCCTTGCATTGCAGGCTTCCTGGACGCCGGCGCCGATTCAGATGATTTGGAGCCAGGACGCACTGTCAACCTGCCGCTGTGGTACATCAAGGAGCTGAAGGTGAACAATGCCTACTTCACCATATCCGTGCCGGAGATCTACCGCAATGTGCACAAGGCCGTCTGCGAGGCGGAGACCACCCACATCGAGCTGGGCCGGCTTCATCCGTACTTTTACGAGTTTGGCCGCTACCTGACGCCCTACGATCGTAACCATGTCATTGGTCGCATCATTTTCGAGACAATGCGCCAGCGTGTGCGCCACCTGCTTGACATATCCAAAAGCGATGGCCAGAGCGCCAAGTCGGACCTAAAGCTGGACAACATCGAGGCCAAGCTGCACGAGGCGGGTGTACGCACCAACAGCCAGGTACTGGTGATCTCTCCCTATGATCCCTATATCCTAGAGCTTAAATAATCTGAGATTTCCTTATGTTTCAGTACATCGACTGGCTGCAAATGACGGGCAACAAGATTCGCACCTCGGAGCTGGTGGAGGAGCATCAGAAGAAGCGTCGGCGTGCGGATCGCAGCGATGACGAGGGCGAGGGCTTGCCCAGCAGCAAACGGGCGACCCTGTGATGATCTCTAGAAGCGTTTTTTTCTTTTGTGGAACTCTCTATAGCAACTTTATTTCAACCATTCTGGGCGGCACCACTCAAAATACACTCATCCCTATGCATCCTCCACGGCTACATACATATATAGTTCAAAATACATACATACATGCTTCTAAATACAATATTTTGTGTGTGTGTGGTTAAGTTGTAAATACACATAACTAAGCATTGTCGAGTTCCCTTCAACAAACATTGTGTTGCCCCTTTGTTATTATTACATATAAATAGTTAACTACATATATAATTACACAATCTTGTAAGCTCAATTCAAATTTGATTTTTGTGCTAGTTTCACATGACAGTTTCACAAATAAACCACGTTTAGTTCGTTTTTAAAAGCCACCTACAGAGACATTCCATATACCCAACGAGGAGGGGACCGTAAAGCCAGATTTTTGTTTAGTTTTCTAACTTGGAAGAGTTGGAACGAGTGTTTGGGTCTTTGAAAACCCCTAGTTTTTCCACAAAAACATGATTATTTTGTATTATTTGCTTTTAGTTAAAATAAAAATAATAATTTTTGAATTTTTTTTTCTATTTTGGAAGAGTTTTCTCAAAGGGAAGCCATGATCATGATCAATTTTATATTTTTAGCTTTTAGTTAAAATTAAAATAATATTTTTGGATTTTTGTATAGCTCTGGTTTTATTTTGGAAGAGTTTTAAGAAGATTTTGCTAGAGTTTTTAAATTGAAAACCAAACAACCTCACATAACTTTATGAATTTTGCTATGATTGATGTGAAACTTTGACAAAATGTTTGTAAGATATTGGGATTTTATAAGAAATATTTTTAAAAAATCAAATACCTTACCCCATCTTTTAAAAACAGAATCAAATAGATCTGCCTTTGACGGTCCCCGCTCACATATATAATATTATCTAATAATCCTTCTAATCACTATACATAAGCCGTGTCTTCCTTAGCTTCACAATCTCAACAATAAGAGTTAATAGGTACACTAGATTGAGGCTTTTGNTGTATAGCTCTGGTTTTATTTTGGAAGAGTTTTAAGAAGATTTTGCTAGAGTTTTTAAATTGAAAACCAAACAACCTCACATAACTTTATGAATTTTGCTATGATTGATGTGAAACTTTGACAAAATGTTTGTAAGATATTGGGATTTTATAAGAAATATTTTTAAAAAATCAAATACCTTACCCCATCTTTTAAAAACAGAATCAAATAGATCTGCCTTTGACGGTCCCCGCTCACATATATAATATTATCTAATAATCCTTCTAATCACTATACATAAGCCGTGTCTTCCTTAGCTTCACAATCTCAACAATAAGAGTTAATAGGTACACTAGATTGAGGCTTTTGCTTGCTCCTCAACTGCCGTTATATAACAGTTTTATAACAGATTTATAACACAAGCTTCCGCTTCATTTGCTGGGCGAGATTAGCGGATAGAATCCTCAACTGCCGTTATATAACAGTTTTATAACAGATTTATAACACAAGCTTCCGCTTCATTTGCTGGGCGAGATTAGTGGATAGAATTTAATGCATGGCTTTAGAGCTTGTGCTTGCAAAATATACACTAGATTGAGGCTTTTGCTTGCTCCTCAACTGCCGTTATATAACAGTTTTATAACAGATTTATAATGCGTGGCTTTTAGAGCTTGTGCTTGCAAAAAGTAAACACAGTTTATTTGCTTCATCTTTGCTTTTGGTTTAGTTGATTCTATAGTTAGGCTTTGATCTTTTAGTTCTTAATATTTGTTTTTTTTAGTAGTAAATAATGTCTTTTACAAACTAAACATCTGTCCAAAGTCCGTACTTGTCCGACTATATATGGTATATCCATTATTTGTTAAAAAATTTATAAACAATAAGCAAGAGCTCCGCAAAAATGGAGCAACGGCGGCGTTTTGGAACTCGAAATAAATACAAAAAATAAACAAAAAAGATTTTCCCCATATCTCTTTGCACTTAGTTTTTGCCATTTATAAGGGCGGTGGGCGTGGCTGGAAGAGGGGCGGCGGCGGCATTGGGTGGCCTCGGCTTCTGAGGCAGGAAGACCTTAAAAAACAGAATATTATAAATATTAACACGAAACAGAGCGAGACAGAGAACAGGAGGGAGGATGATGATCACTCACTCACCTTGAGGGCCCCCAAAACCATTAGATAGAACCAGTAAAGCTGCGGCAAAAACAAAATGGCAATGCTGATCAGGCAGCCGCGTGGCAAGCCACACATGGCCGTCCACAGGGAGGCCGCCTCAATGGCCAGGCTATAGCGCCACATAACATACGGCCACATACAGACGCGGCACACAAAGAAGGTGGCCAGCATGAGCAGCCCGTTGGCAATGTAGACGCGGGACTCCTTCAGCCTCATGGTGCTCAAAATGCTGCGCAGCGAAACGAAGGGCGTGGAGAACTCCATCATGAACATGTAGCTGTAGATGCAGTGTCCGCCACCGCGTATGTACTAGAGATACACAGAGAAATAAATCAGTTTCCCGAGTCTTAAAGTTTTTAAAGTTTAACTTACCGTGACCACCAGCAGGCCAAAGGTGCCTATAAACACATGGTGGATCATCATCACCGGGTGGGTAAGCACATACTTGAGAAAATCCCAGCGCCCATCCTTGGGTATCTGGACACAGGCACCATCATAGTCGCAGATCTCGTGGGGTGTAGACGGAGTGCTGCCGTTGTTATTGCCAACCGAAGAAGACTTGCCATTGGCATGGCCATTGCTCACCATCGAACTTGAACCCTGATTCTTGGTGATGCGCAGCAAATGCAATTTGTCGGCTATCTTCTGGGTGTGCACCTTGTACATAGACCAGATGTCGTACATAAAGTAGGCGGTGCCAAACCAGCCGTAGGCCTCCATTAGGAAATGTGAGGCATATACAAACGATTTGGTGCAGGTGGATTTACACACAATGAGGCCGACAAGGAAGGAGAACGAAGCCTGAATAGCCGAAACAATTCTAGAAATAAAAAAACAAAATAAATTGATAACAAAAACAGTCTCAACAATAAGAGTTAATAGGTACACAACTGCCGTTATATAACAGATTTATAACAGATTTATAACACAAGCTTCCGCTTCATTTGCTGGGCGAGATTAGTGGATAGAATTTAATGCATGGCTTTAGAGCTTGTGCTTGCAAAATATACACTAAATCGAGGCTTTTGCTTGCTTCTCAACAATTCTAGAAATAAAAAAAAACAAAATAAATTGATAACAAAAAAAGGGTAAAGTATAGACTTTAGCCTTTGTTCGCTCACTCTGTTCTTGAGTTTCTTGTTAAAACCACTCGATTTTGACATTATTTAGTTATTCCCTGGAAATAACTCTAAATTTTTCGGTAGTCAAAACTCGAGGAACTCTCTGAACCCTCCTCCCAGGGGGAGAAAACCCCCCCCCCAAAAAAAAGGAAAAAAAAGCGTAAAATAATATTTTAAAAAAATAAGAAACATTTATGGAACCGGAAACCAAAGCCCGGGCACCAGAGCGTGCTCTAAGGCAGTACCTGGCCCATGCCTTGGAGCAACCACAACCCAACTGCACTCGTTCCGCCGGCTGCCTGGATCGCTTTCTGGCCAAGGGATTGGACAACTATCCACCATCGCCGCCGCTTAAAACCAAACCCTCGCGCTGCCTGCTCTTCGAGCAGCTGCTCAGCGGCTGTAGGCGGAAACAGGAGCGCCTGCTGGTCCCAGACCTGGCCACCAATTGGTTTCGCAAGCAAAAGATCTACGTGGACAAACTCTCCGCAGAGGAGCTGGCCGCCCTCAGCAGTGGCCTGGCCAGTCGGGATGAAAGTCACTGCCTTGAAGAGAGAAAGTGTCCAGAGCAGCCAAAAAAAAACCCAGATGGAGGAGGCTTGGTGTCTGCCGAGTGTCTGCCCATCACAGGGCCCAAATCACGGAATCCCTTTCTCATGGACAGCGGGGCCACGCTGGAGGAGAGGCAGACCAATTGTTTACTTGGTTCCAAGGACACCACTAAGGAAGGCAGCAGGGACTGCCTTTCGCCCAGACGAACAGAGCCCATGCTGAATCGCCGTAAGAACGATCTCCGTAAGGCACCCCATCGACGTCTCGATCCGGCCGCCTTTCGCCGCATATCTCCAGAGTTCTTTTGCCTTTTGGATGCCTACGAGACGGCCATGAGCGAGAGCTGTCCGCTCTATGGGATTCCGATGGATAGCTGGGATGAGAGGAAGGTCAGCTCTGTGGAGGAGGAGGCCTGGCAGAAGCAGCATTGTCTGGGCGACGAGGCAGTGGCCACTGCAGTGGTGTCTCCCTACCGGTTGGCGGGTCAGAATAGTAGGCCACCAGAGGAGGAGGAGGAGGAGGAGATGCAGCTGGAGAAGGCAAGCAGCAAGTGGAGGGAAGATAAGGAAGATCAGGATGATAGAGAAGTTGGGGAAGAAAAAGTGATGAAGCAGGAAATGGAAAACGAGAGAAGGAATTCCAAGAAGCGGAGGGTTTCCCTAGTCTCCCAGGAACCCCAGCAGAAGCAGGAATGGAAGGATATACAGCCCTGCAACAGTGAGACCTGCTCAGCCAGGGGAGAGATGGTCTCCTTCTGCTCCTACCAAGAGCGTCCGCGACGACGTTATAAAACCCAAAATTCCCTGTCAAACTATTCCTCCGTAAGAAGTGGTTACGAAGAGGAGCGACAGCTCGAGCTGCAGCAAAAGCAGGATCAGTTAAAGCAGCAACAAGAGCAAATCCAGCTGGAGCAGCAGGAAAAGCAAGAGCAATTAAAGCAACAGCAGGAGCAACTGCAGATGGAGCTGCAGGAAAAGCAGGAGCAGTTAAAGGAACAACAGGAGCAGCTGAAGCAACAGCAGGAGCAGTTGGAGCAACAGCAGCAGCAACTGCAAGAGCAACTGGAGGGCACTACCGCGGCCCCGAAACGTCCGTCCAAGACCCCGAAGAAGCGTCGGTGTAACTGGTGTAGCTGCTTCCGTCCATCGACGACGATGCAGTTTAGGAATGCCTACAGTAACGCCTATTTGCCAGGGCTCTATGCCCAAGCTCCTCCTAAGCCTCGTCTTTTGCGTACTCCTTCTCTTCCGCCAGCTCCTCCATCACCCAATCTTTATCTTATGCCCCATCAGCGTCTTCCTCCTACTGCATCTTCCCTGTACACGCCTCTCTCCTCCGGCTGCACCCTGTGCAGTGCCTCGAACCGGAAGAAGCACATCCTGGGCGGTTTGACTGGCCTCTGCAAGCGCGTTACCAATCCGGGTCGCCATCTCCTGTACAACCTGCACCATAACCGAGCCAAGTATGTTAAAAAGCAAGAAATTCAGCCAAAGAGGCATCTAAATCTGCAGGAGGGTTTGGACCAGGCAGGGGTACCACAACTCTTTATCTCAACTCCTGCGCCCTGCACTTGGAAAAAGGTGAAAAGAAAGTTGCCGGAGACGGATCAGGCGAAGGAAATGCAGGCCGAGGATAGCACCACCACATTGAAGCCTTCAGTTTACGAGGAGGAGGAGGAGCAGCAGCAGCAGCAGGAGGAGCTATCAAAGCTAACCAGCGATCAGAGCTTAAATTTTCATACGCCGCCCAGCGAATGCACCTTGGCGGGACTTCCTCAGGTTCCTGGTGACTCAAGGTCCAGTGTATCCTTTGAGCAAGAGCCAGCCAGGACTTTATCCATAACCCACCACCAGTGTAAATGCGATTGGAGCTCCAGGGATACACAGGACATCCCTACCCAGGCAGATGCATCGGGTTACAATCACCAAGGACAACCTTCAAGATCCAGGAAATCTAAACCCAATCAAGCCGCAGCCTACCTTCCCAACGAAACCCAAGAATCAGCTAACGAGGAGTTTCCACCTAGAGCCCCTAAGCTAACCATGCCAAGAAGGCAATCCCTCTATACCCTTCACCCTTTTAGTGGCTTTCGTCCACGGGGTCTTCACTGGGGCAACGACTACCAGCAGTTGATGCAACGAGTGGCCAGGCCAAGGCTCAACAATCGGCGTATAAAGCGCAAGAAGATATCAGATCAGGTGGCTCCCAAAACCAAACCAAAGCCTAGGGTTCCAAGCCAGCCCAAGCCAAAGCCTACTCCCAAGCCCAAGACCAAGTTGAAACCCAAGCCAAAGGTGGCATCTGCAACCACAGCGCCAGCACAGAATACCCAAGATCCTCATCCTCAGCCCACCAACGACGACCCACCTAGATTGTGTAGCCAGCAGTCAAGTATGAATCCCATACAGATATGTCGGCGGCAGAGCACCAAGACCTTGCTTGAGGATCCCTCACCTGCTCAGCCAGAGCCCAGCGATTGCGCCTGCCAAAGCCAAGCAGAGAGTCCAATGAGTTCCGAGCAAAGCTCCATGGATTTCGTTAGCTGTGTGACCACCAGTAAGAGCCAGGACCAGCGTGGCATTCCCTCAACCGAAAGCCACAGCGATTCGGAGAGCCAAACGGTAACAGAGCAGAGCTCCTTCGTTTCCATGGTGTGCAAGTGTGCCCAGCAGGATGAGATCCCGCAGGAGAATCCCAGGAAATGTGCTACACCATCAACCAGTACCTTCTCAGAGGAGCCAAGTCCTCCCAAACAAAAGATCACTTGCAGGAGTCCAACTCCTAGAAGACGAGAACGAAAACCCAACAGTTATCAGACACTAAAGAGTCTGGAGCAGCCCAGTCAAGGGCGGACCACCTCCTGCGGCTCCAGTTCCTCGGGGGGAAGGATGCAGCGAGAGCGGTCCTCCAGTAACTACCGTCAGTCAGAGACTTCTGCCTGTCATAGGCCCAAGCGGTGCCAGGACAACGACCGTCCGTGTAGGAGAAATGCCACAACCAAAACCAAGGAGGTATCGATGGCCTCTTTTTGGTCACAGCGGCGACGCCGACCCTTCTGTTCGCCTTGGGCGGATTACGAAAGAAGCCACCAGAGCCTACACTCAAAGGCTTCTTCAGGCTGCTCCTGCTGGCCTCAGCAGAATCCCAGCCAAGATGTCCCCTCTTCGAGGCCAAGCTTTCGGAGAAGATGCCTCCCGAATCAGTGGCTTCCGCCAGCCAACGCCTTTAGCAGTGGACATGCCTCGCAACGTTCATCCTTTGAGACAACAGGACAAGTATACAACTATGCGCCCATCCAACCAATGCTGTCCTTTGCCCCCATGCAGCCGGAGACTTCTTTGGAGGCAGCTCAACCAGCTGCTTCGTCTGTTCAACCATCCGAGCACATAACACGAGGTCGTCGCTATTACACCGAGACCCAGCCAGGCAGGGCAACTGGAAACAAGTTCAGTTGTCGTTCCATGCACACCACCTGCTCCATACGGGCCCTCAGTTCCAACACTGACAGCATGCGGTGTCCCTGTGCCCCGGCGCCATCGGTGGCCAGTGTAGAGCCACCACCGGAGGAGGAAGAGGAGGAGGAGCAGCAGCAGTACTACCGTCCCTGTCCCCCATCGCCTCCAGATTCCGGGTTCAAGATTTGCAGCAATAAGACTTCATTTCTGAAGAATACTATGCGCTGGGAAGAGCAAGAGCATCGCTATACACACACCAGGCTACGAACGAAACGGCCACCGCCAGATGAATATTATTCCAGTGGGAACAACTCCTTCTATCGTCCAGAGCCACCATCGAGCTACCAGCGTTGGGACAATGATTTCTACTGCCAGCCAGGGCAGGAATCCTTTCCGGATGCCAGGCCATGGCACCAGCCATATACTTATGCCCTTGGCCACCAGGTTCAGCCGGATTTCAACTCCCTCAACGCGCAAAGAGCAGATCGGGAAGGGGCCATTGCAGCCGCTGCCCAAGGCCTACGGGGTCTGGTTCAGGCCATGGGTGGACCTCGGCACAGATCGAGACATAGTAGATGCAGTTTAGACTCTTGCTATCAGCCACAGACTGGAAGAGGCAGCTCCTGGCTTGGCCACCAACCGCAAAGAGAAAGTCTGACCAGCGGCAGTTATTACTCGCGAGAAAGCGGGGCTGGCGAGAGGACATGGAGCAGCAGGGAGGCATCAGCGGCGAGATTTAGTAGAGGGAGCACAGCGAAAAGATCAGCCAGAGAAGGGAGAAGAGGGCCCGACTCGGGAGCCTTCATTTCCTTTGGCTCTGGCATGGATTTTCGCGGTGAACCCTTCGCGAGTCCGAGAACTATGTGTTCCCGCTCCAGGCGAAGACGAACTGGTGGTTCCTCCCGTGTTAAAAAAGTTGAGCATGAGCAGGAGGAGAAGCCCACGGCATTGGCCATTTTCCTAGACGAACTCAAAGCCAAGCATGATGCCACACAGTGCCTGGACCAAGGCAGATCCCCCCCAGGAGTCACAGAACAAACCTGCCGAGAGAGCTCTTCCAGCGAGGATTGTGCTGATCCCTCGAAAAGGATGGCCATTCCAACCACCTACACGGGTCTGCTCGAGGAGCAGATCATCAATGAGTACCTGCCCAGGCCGCGTTACAAGCGCAGGACATAGGACCCAGCCAATAAACAAAACCCAGACAATAAACTCCACAATTTACAGAAGATTTGAAACCAAGACCATGACTATTGTTCACCAAGGCAGATACCGAGAGCGAGGCTCTGGATTACATTTCCCACGAGGAGCCTTTCGCCAAAGTGGGCGTAAATCTCGCTCCAAGACATTACACACCACCTCCCCTATTTTCAGCCTCGCCAGAACTGGCAGCAGTTCCTCCAGATTCACGGGTCTCCTTGCTCGCCTGTTAAGCTTGTTGAGCATGATCTGGAGCTGGTTCCGCTGCTGGGGCACCAGCAAGGGGGTCAGGAAAAGCAAGCGCATTAGCTTGTAGGCATTGCTCTTGTCCAGCGGATCGATTGGACGACCCCAGCGATCGTACAGGCTGTCGTAGATCCTCTGATCAGGCAGACACGTGAAGGGAACCTCCATGCGCTCCATCACCGACCAGGCGGGGCAGCGGTTAAAACGCTTCAGTGGATGGTGCTCGTGGTAGGCCAGTTGAAACAGGGTGGAGAGCACCTGGTATTGGGTGACACCGAGCAAACAGCTCAGAGCCTCCAAGATGTGAATGCTCTCCAACCGGTTGCGGGCTTTGCCAGGATCACACATGGTCCTCGTCTCAGTCTCAAGTCTTCTGGTGGGATTAACTAGGAATTTTTGATGGGGTTTTGATGGGTCATAGAATTGTACACATAAAAGTCAAGGCTAGCTGTGGGTTTATTCTCTTTTTTATGGATTTATAAACCCCCAAAGCAGTAGGCCTTTTTCCCTCTTTCATTGCTCTTTAATCCTTTCAACAATCAGCATGTTAAATTCTCTAAAAAAAATATATCAAAATCGTTTTTAAATTTTGCAAAAAAATAAACTTCACTCAGTACAAATTCCAATTTCGACCTAGAGTTCGACCTTCTTTTCTTTTTGCCAAAACAAATTTTCATGTAAGCGCCATGTCCCAGGATATGTCGACCTTCTTTACAGGAGTGCGCCGCCATTACCAAGATCGTGTGCCAAAAACCAGGACAGGAGCAAAGCCACAAGGCGTTCAAGCCAATCGCAAACGAAGGCCACAGATTGGGGCAGGCGAAGGAGCAGGAGTTGGAGCACGAGCTAGAGCAGGCCAGGGAACAGGAGCTGGCGTTGTGGCTGCCTTTGATCGCCGCCGACCTGTCACCATGAAGCGTTTAACTGGTGGTGGTGGTCCCATTCCCACTGGAATTTTTCAAACCACTGCCCCAGGACCCAGACCACCTACGATGGTCTCTATGGGTGCCCCACGTCGCTACCGGCAGATCGAGTGGATCATGAAGCCCTCGAAAAACTTTGTACAGTGCAGCGAGTCTTCCTCGGAAGACTGTCGCCCAGATGGGGTCTTGGAGTTGCAGGAAGGAAGGTGGCGGAAGGGCAGAACCAGGAGCAGCAGCAGTAGCAGTAGCAACAGTAGCAGCAGCAGAGGTTGCAGCGGTGCCAGCGAAAGCTTAAGCAAAGCGAGACTGGAGTCCACTAATCTCTCACAGAAATTGGTAAATTTGCTTAAATCCTCCTGTCGGCCGGAGGAGCCACTGGTTCGTCCCAAAAAGCGTAGTTCGCGTGTGTTTTGTGTGCCCACCCAGAGGATTATGCACTCCGAGGAGCTGTTGCAGGCCCAGTTGCTGCAAATGCGTCCGCGGAGGAACAAGTTAATGCAGCGTTATGGCCACAATCCCACTTCTCGTATTCTCACTAGTAAATCCTTCAAGGAAACTTCACCCAAAGAAGCTTCTTCTAGGAACTCTTCTCCGAGGAACGCTACGCCCAAACGCGCTTCTCCGAAAGACGCTTCTCTTATTCACCAGGCTTTGCAGAAGACCCTAATACAGTCCAACGAAACCGAAAACCCTTACTTAGCCTCCCTCCCAGCCTCACCCAAGCCCAGTCAAAGCGGAGACGGAGACCACCCACTGACCAGGAGCCACAGTCAAGCCGGAGACCAGCCACCGATCAGAAGCCACAGCTTGTGTTCCATTGAAAAGCCTCCGAGTTCCAGTACCATAAGCAGTCTAAGCTCCAGTTCATGTCCCAGCCAAATAACCCTGGCCAAGCCAGACACAAGGAGCAACTGCAGCATCAGCAGCAATAACAGCAGCCTCAGCACCAGCGGAACCGAGTGCAGTGTGGAGCGCATGACTCCTAGATATCGCGGAACCGGCTCCAAGGCCATCAAGCTGACATCAACGGTGATTAAGATTATGCCCCACAAAACCAAAAGAGGAAAGCATTTAAGCAAAAGCAAGCTACGCTCCAAGACAAACTCCCTGTGCCAGACGAAGGCAGCCAAGGATTCGGCCATGAATGCACCTCTGAGTCAGGCCATAGCTCCGCCCTTGAATATGCCCAAGTTGAAGATGTCCAAGCTCAGTGTTGGTCAGTCGGTAAACCAAATGGTGAATCAACTCACGGCTCAGCTGAGGAAGGCGGTGGGAGAAGATTTGTTAACTTTGCCAGCCAAGAAGAAGGATCTAGCAACACCAAAGGCGGAGAAAGAATCACTGAAACTGGACAGGAAGACTTCAATTTATTTATTAATGGATCAAGCCAAGTCGGATCAGATCAGAGATGAGCCTTTAACCACCAAGAGTGACTGGGTAATTCAGCCCATAAAACAGCAGATGATCAGCGCAGCCCAGGATCAGGTGAAGAAGGATGGAAGTGAGCGCTTGAATCCCTATATGAGCGACTCCAAGGAAGCCATTGGCCACAACTACGATATATATTTAAATACACCAGGGGATCGAGGAGATCGTGAACCCAAAACTCCTCGAGAAGAGCGTGCTTCCAGGAAGCACCCACTGCCCAATCAAACCCACCTCCCACTCTCTCAAGGCTCTCTTTGGAGTCGTCCTCGCACTCAACGATCTTCCTTAATAGCCCAACCAGTGTCGCTGAACCGAATTCCACGACCACGTCTTCCAGCTGTCCCAATTCCTGAACCGCAACAGCAGCCCAGACAGGTGCAGCAGCAAGTAGATTTGGTTACCACTGCTGCCGGTGGCAAGATTGTGCGTAAGGCCCAGCACAAAGTGCCTAGGACCATGGAGGATGGCATTGACATGAGCTACCAGTACTTTGTTTCCATTCCCCTAAAGCGCGGTCGCAAGCCCCAGGTGGTGCGTTACCTCTACCGTCCGATGGTGCGGCATCTCAATGGAGTGCCACCGGCCAATCGCCGCTTCTCGAGGCGGGCCAAGCGAAGGAGAGCTTCCACTGGCAGCCAAAAGCTAGAGGAGGCACAACAAAAGTTAGATCCTGATTTGGCAGCTCTTGGCGGAGCCCCTTTGCCACTGGAGGATGCGCCAAAAGTCGAAGCAAAGAAAGAGCAACCTAAAAAGAAACCAACTTTCATTTATGACCCGGAAGCTGCTCTAAATTCTCCTTACAAGGTGCCCCCACTCAAGCTTAAGTCCCGCTACATGCCCATGCTAGAGCAGCTGGATCAGATGCCCTTTCCCGACGAGCATCTAAATCGTAGACGTCGCAGCCCTCAACGCCGAGCACGAGCTGTTGGAGGCTCTGAACAATTGCCACCACCACCGGCAACGGAGTACCAAGATCACCAGCCACTTCAAAGCATCGGAGGAGGCGGCGACGTCATAACTGAAGACGAGGGACATCACACGCCGGTTATAGTCTGGAGCGGACGAACAGCACAGCCAGTGCCACGCACCTCGGTGGTCAACTATCAGGCAAAGCCTACGCGTCTCTGCACGGCCACCGGTGCTCCCATCTTGTACCATCAGCCACTGCTTCTAACCCTCAAAGAAGTGGACTGCAAGCCAATGATACGGACAATAACTTACGAGAGCATTGAGGAGGAGGATGATGGAGAGGAGGAGATGTGGCAGGGAATGCAACTTAGATTGGAGAAGGGGCAGCAGGGGCAGGAAAATCAGGAAACCATTTCCATGCCCAAGTCTGTAAGCTTCCATCCCGAGCCTGTTTTTCTAAGCCGAGGATCCACGTCTGCTTTTCAGAGCATTTCCAGCAGCAGCAGCAGCTGCAGCTCCATCAGCTCCAGCAGCATCGAGGGAACCAGAAGCCAGTCCAAGAAGGGCAAGGGTAGGAAGGGTTCCAACAAGGGCAAAGGCAAGAACCGTGGCAAGGGCAAGGTCAAGGGTCGCAAATGAAGGCTGTTCCCGGCGTGAGTCCTGTACCGAGCATACTCTTTGGTTTTTTTTTTATGTTTGGGCTTTACATAATATATAGAAAATAAAAAGATACTGGAGTTTATTGTTAAGGGGGAAAAAAAAATATTAAAAAAACGGTAGGATTCTATATAAATATTTAAAAAAAAAACAAATATAAACAAAGAAAACAAAACAAACTTTTAAACAAAAGAAAAAAGGAAGCTATACTCTTGCAGCTTGCAATTGATTTATTAAGAATTGTTTAAAAATAAAATAACTAAGCTAAAAATTACCCTCAAAGTTTTATTAAACTGTAAATATTTTATTTAATAATTTTTGAAAAATATGTAAACCTTTACAAATATTAAAACAAAGTCAAAAAAATTTCAAATTTAAATCGGAAAACTGTTTTGAGTTCGTTTTTATAAGGTTAATACATCTGCATACTAAATTTAACATTTTAGGAGATACATTTTTTATTAAATTTGAGATTTTAACGATGTAACAACCCCTTTAAAAATTTTTAAAAAATTTTGCAATAATTTTTGAGGTAAAATCTAAATTTTAAAAATCTATAACTCAGCCAAAAATTTATTAAATTCAAAAAGGAAAACGGATTTGTTTTAGTTTTTAATATATTTATAAAACTGCATACTAAATTTTAGGGTTTTTTGTAATTGCATTTTTCGCTAATTTTTAACAATTTTAACGATGTAACCCCTTATAAAATTTTGAAAAAATTTAAAAAAAAATGTGTTTCTTTCCAACATGGCTAGTAAGACTCGCTTGTTGATGCTGATCAAGAATATATATGATTTATGGGGTCGGAAATAACTACTTCACTATTTTCTGCATTAAAATATCCTGCAAGGGTATAAAAAGATGGCTTTACAGATCCTAAACAATTAATATTATTAAAATTTGAACTAAATTGGTAAATACAAGCTCTACGCTTTCCATATCATTCTGAAATGGATCGAAATCTGAGGACAAAATCAAAACCAGAGCTCTAAGGGGAACAAGTCATAATTTAATTGAGGCCTCCTGATGTGTGTGTGCCCATTTGACGAAGGCGAAGTGACATCATCACCTAACGCCGCACCTGCAAAGTTCAAGGGTGTCTGGGATTGGGACGAGAAACGCCCCCGCTGTGGACACGATAGCTCAATGTCAGGATGTTGGTCATTAGCACAGGACCTAGCCCCCGCAGGTCTCAGGGAGACTAATGGGAAGTGATAATAGAAACCGCAATCGCTGGAAATGGAATCGAATTACCTCTAAATTGTCTAGGAAATAATTTAATTTATGGCTTAACTATTTTTCCATAACTTTATTCATTTAATTTTCAAGCTTTTGTATTTGTAAAACTTGAGATATTGAGATTAACTGTTAAAAACAACAACTTGTAACTCGTTCTTTGACCAAATAATAAACAAGAACTGCATCTCATTGTTAGAGTGCAAATTTCAAGTAGCTTTCATAGTCGCTAGATTGGCCTTTTCCCCCAAGTGTACCCCCCCGTACAGTGCGTTTCGTGATTGAATTGCAATGACTTGAATTAGAATATGAGCAAGTACAAGTGTAATTCATATACAATTGGGTTAATTAAGCGATCGAAGATAATAAACTCTACCTGGAATATTCCAAATATATATGAAAATATATGACCTACATTCATGTCGCGCCCTGTAGGCCTATGCAATCAATTAGAGGGACGTGATTCCGTCTAGTAAATACCGTGCAAAGTGCCCATTGAACCTTGACGCCCCACCGAGGCCCCCGTACTCGTCGGGGGGAGTATCGTGCTCAACCCAGTAGAACCGAGGCAAAGTCTCCACATCGAATGGCCGGCCGGCATTAGTTCCAATTAGAATCGCCACCGATTTCAGTGCCTAATGAATGGCCCCCGAGGTGTCAATGTGCTACCTTTGGCACATGCAAAGTATATTTACTCAATTGGTTGGGGAGTAGGGATCACAGAAAATATTGATGTATCGATACTAGATCGATATTTAACGCGAATTTCGATATGTAAATTGAAAACGTTGCTTCATATGTGCAATAAGTACATATTTCTTTTGAAATATGAAACCAAAAATACAATTAGTTGCATTTTCGATATTTTTATATTAGAAAATATTGAGGTATCGATACTAGATCGATATTTTACGCCAATTTCGATATGTAAATTGAAAATGTTGCTATAAGTGTGCAATAAGTACATATTTCTTTTGAAATATGGAACCAAAAATACAATTAGTTGCATTTTCGATATTTTTATATTAGAAGCGATATCTTTTTATGCCTACAATTTTGATACATGTATTAAGGTGTATGCTTTTTTCGATAAGTTACCTTTGCCGAACTGCTATATTTGTGCAATAAATTGATATTATTATTTAAATATTGAAACAAAAATAAATAAAAAATAATAATAAAAATAGAAAAAGATCTTTTAACATAAAAAACGATATTTTTCGATATTTAAAATTTCGATATATCAAAGTTAATGCTTTTTTCGAGAAGTTAGCCTGCAGAAATTGAACCAAAAAAATATAAATAATAATAATAAAAATAGAAAAAGATCTTTAAACATAAAAAATGATATTTTTCGATATTTAAAATTTCGATATATCAAAGTTAATGCTTTTTTCGATGGGTTACCCTGCAGAAATGACTCATTAGTCTGGCCCAGGCTGAATATAATTTAGATATCAGTTACTGGGTCGCTGGACGCCGCATAAAAGCCTAAACGCCATGCCGGTAATAAAAATAAAAGCTAATAGCCTTAACTATGCCTAATTAAGATTTATTGTGAAAGTCAAGGGCCTCTAAGGAGGGACATGGAGAGTGTTATGCGATGTTCCTACTCGAATGCACCTACAAACCATTGACAGGAGAGCCCATAGGCTTCCCTCTTATCGCCGTTAGACGCACTCGCTCACCTCAATCGATTCCGATAAGCAGCCACACACCGCACACCGCACACCCAATACCCTAAACACACACACACACACACACCCATTGATCGCTGGGCCGATAGGGAGACAAAGCAGACAGGGCAGGGACAGATAGGCGAGGCCAGTCATTAAAGCTCCCAATGATTGCCTTATCGCCAACACGGATGTGAAGCCGCTTCTATTGGAACTTACTTACAACGAACTGGGTCAGCTAAGCGAGGAATACAATTAGTTTAGCATCTTTTTTACGTGTATAAAAACAATAATATAAACAGCAAAAGCTTTGATCAAGTCACCAATGCTAATAAACCAATTATTTTGGATACATTACGTCAGACCATTAGAATAACAAATGCTAACTGGCATTGAATAATAGAGATTCGAATTCGAATTTGGATTCAATCAACAAAGTTGTGTAATTGTTTGTAAAGATTGATTGGTTGTGAGGGTAAAGAGATCATTTACGTTTCTAATTGAGAGTTGAGTTTTTGGTCATTTAAAATTTTACATTTAAATTTTATTAAATATTATAGATATATTTATAATATTTAAGGGGTATGTGGGGTAAAGAAAGAATTTTTAAATTAGGAAATAAAAATATTTCCAGCAAAATAATCCATTTGAAACCCATTTCAATTTCTAGAATTCCTTTTAAATTATTCAAAAATTATAAAAACACTTTCTTTATAATCCACAATGTACATAGATATATATATTCTGGGAAAAGGGTAACTAAGCATGTGATGCCGCCCGGCTTATCCAAGTTTATCTCTCTCTCTTACCCCAGTATATATATGGCAGCGATAAAGTAGATTGAATGAGATCGGGTTGTGTAACGCCACCTGCCATAAAGCTCTCACTCTCTCTCTCTTTCTCTATGGCGGAACTCGAGAGAACTAGGCAGGGCATGGAGGGGATTGGGAACTCAATTTAAGCGCGCTAAACAATTCTACAAACAGTTTAATTAACACTCGACGGCGGCACAAGGGGGGGAGAAAATAGTTAGCAGGGCAGCAGTAGTAGTTGGGCAATTGCTAATGAACGAATTACTCAAAATTTTGTAGAAATAAGTCACAATAAAGCACAAGTTATGGCCCACAAAGCGGCACGAGAGGTATCCAATATCACCCCAAACAGCACACTTAAAAATCAAAACAAACAAAGACAAATCAAAATAGAAGATGGGAGTTCAGTTGCAAAAAGAAAAAGAAAAGTGTAGGTTTGAATATTTAAATGTTTGAATATTTAGTTTAGATGGATGAATCCAGCATTTCCCTATGGCTTGAGAATGATTTCATTTTTTGTAACAGAGGCTCGCCTTGAGCCAAACAAGTTCTATCCATATATTCCTACCTACCAGCCTTCCCACCTCCTCCTCCTCCTCCCCCGCGATTCACGCCCGCTACAAGACCTTGACCCGCTTGGCCTAGCTCGCGACGATGACTTAAAATCGCAGCGTTCCCGCTTAACAATTACAAGCGCAAAGTCAGGGACAGTGTCCAGTATCCAGTGTCCCCAGCTCATGGGATGTTTTAGGAAAAGGAAAGGTACTTTGAATATTCAAAGACTTGAAGAGTGTTCAAAACGAATAAGAAATATAATAGTATTCTAATAATAATGAACCTATTTTCTTTCTATACAACAAAATTAATATAATATCTAAGAAAGCCTATAACTTTTGCCCTAGAAAAGGTACTTTGAATATTCAAAAACGAATAAGAAATATTATATTATTATTAATAACAAACCTTTTTACCTTCTATTCACCAAAATTAAATTATAATCAAGTAAATCTAAGTATAATTCACCCAATATAAAACTTAAGAAAAGGTAATTTAAATATTCAAACACTTGTAAATAAATATGAAATAAAAAATAAAATATAATATATAATAATATAATATATATAATAATAATAAATATATAATATAAAATAAAAAAAAAATAAATATTATAATAATAATAAACCCATTTTTCTTCAGTGCCCACTATAATTTTCCCTTTATATATAAGTATTTTTTCCGATTAAATTGAAAATGAGAAATTATTTGCCAGGCATAAATGCAAGCAAGGTTGGATTATTCAAAGAATTTACATTATTTCTTTGAATTCGAATCTCTCCTCGGAACTAAAACCTATATTTATCGCATTATATAAGTATTAAAGAAACGCATAGTTTTGTGGAAAAGCAAACACAGAGATGCGAATGCCAGCGCACAGAACAGTGGACAGTACCCAGAACTCTTGGGTGCCACCAACTCCCCACCAAAACCAACCCAGATTATAAACCATCATCATTCATCACTGCCTCCTCCCCACCAGCCACCAGCAGCACATGGCAATTGAGTGCAGTGGGCAACTGAGTGCGTGTGTGTGGGCGGCGCTGAGAGAAAATCAATAGATATGGTGCGTGCATCATCAGCGAAGCCACCTCCCTAGACACCCCCTCTTTACAAAAATCCAAAAGAAACACTCACTTGTTGGTGATCTCCAGCACATCGGACATCATTAGGCGATACTTCCGGCGAAACTCCTGGCCCCGGCTCGTCTCTAGAAGATATTTGTTACAGAAATCCGTCAGCGACACAAAGTAGATGAAACCCAGCGAGGTGATGAACAGGCCACGCTGCAGCGAGATGCGATCGGTGGTGTTGGGTATTTGCCACAGGCTGCCGCAGGCCAATCCCATCGAGCCAATGGAGAAGGCCAGCGAGAAGTAACAGCCGCGTCGCGGTGGCGTTGCCACCTTTACGGTCTCCTTCTGCTCCTCGGGAGCGTTCACATCCATGTTTGCCGCATCGGGGCAGGCTCCATTGCCGTTGGCCTGCTTGCGGCGCTGCTGCATCCCGGCTGATCTCGTCTCCGGCGACGCTGCGCTGCTCTGCTGCTGCTGTTGCGTGGAATGGGACGAACTCTGGATGAGCAACCTGTTGCTCCTGGGGGATTGGGACTGTTGGTGATGCTGCTGCTGCTGCTGGCGACGGGCGGACTGCTCTCGGTGGCTGATTACGCGCTGCTCGGTGACACGGACATGGCTGCTGGGCGAACGGGCTGGCGGAGGAGCGAGTGTTTATGGGTTGTGCGGATTGTTTAACTTCTGCTAGAGCTGTGCAAGTGGGCGATAGTATGGATAATATCGGTGTGTAGCTATCGATATATCGTTCCTACTGAGTATATTTCAATCCCGTTTTTGTTATGGCTGCATTTTTCAATTATTTATTATAAATTAAATGTGTCTAGTTTCTAACATCAATTTTTAACATAAATTAAAGCTTGTAAATTTTTTCTGTTTCTCACGATTGTACAATACTCTTTTGGTATTTTATGTTTATCGATATATCCGCTTGCCCAACTACCATCACTAGCTACCGCTCTAGAAACTATGTCCGTCAAATTAGCGTCGGTGAGTTAGCGTCGAAATGGAACGGTGGGAAAATGGAGCACTGAGGGATTTTTTATTTTTTATTTATTTCGTTAATAAGGCACTAATTTGAACAAAATAAAGTTTATAAATGCTTAAAAATGAATTTAATAATGATTTTTACTGGGTTTGAGGGGATTTGACCCTTCGGTCTATTAAAAAAAAGCATTCGAAAAATCGTGTTTTCGCAATTTTGTTTATATCTCGGCTCAACGAATTTGTGCAGATATACCCGGTATGCCAGGATAAAGGACATTTATTGTACTTTCACCCTGCAAAGTTTCATTAAAATCTATCCGTAAGTTTTTGAGAAAATTGCGTAACAGTAAACTAACCTCGGGTTTCGCTCCATACAAAATGGGGCAGAAAAAATTTTAACTCCTATAACTCCAGTTAACGAATTTGTGCCAATATGCACGGTATACTGGCTTATTAAGGGAAGTTTAAAGAATATTTGGTAAAAGTTTCATAAGATTCTATCCGTCAGTTTTTGAGAAAATCGCATAGCA
>VNJY01006531.1:0-42865 GCA_008042715.1 Drosophila bocki | reverse complement strand
ATATACCAAGAAATACTATATATATGTACTATATATAATTGACCATTATATCAGACATTTATGAGAGTTATTAAACTCCTACAAGACAAGACCTCCTAAAAGACAAAAGATTCCTAGACATCTAAGAATAATTTTCAACTTATTTCTTCAACTTCCTTTTCTTTTCTCTCAGTGCACTGACAGTTAGCATCTTCACACATGCCGAGTGTAACTTTTATTGGGTTGGACATGGTCGGGGACTTGGCCAATGCCCCGTTCTCTGACCTCATTAGACGTTCATTTGTTTGCTTATTTATGCGGACACACAGGCACACACACACACACAGTTGAAGAGATACTATATATGTATATATATTGGATCATCGTCAGTATATAGTATTTGACCATATGGCATTTGTGGTCTCTTGTGTTACCAATTTCGTGCTGGCACACATACTAACACAAAGTCGAGAATGCATACATTTTCGGCCATAAAAATTCGAATTCGAATGGCCCCGAATTGTATGCTACACAAAGGCACGCACCAACATGATGTATGTGTATGTGTGTGCGTGAGTCTTTGTATACACTGAGAGATCAATTGTTGATTTATGAAATTAATTCAGGAAATACATAAATTTTTAAGATTGCATTTTGACAATTAGAAATCTATTTTTTTAGCTTAAAATTTATAGAACTAAAATATAAATTTTTGAGTATGACTAGATTTCTTTCTGTGTATTTTCTTATATTTATACGTGCTTCGCCAGAGTTTTCTGTGTGTGCTCGTCTGTTTGTAATTAATTGACTCTCACATTTTTTTCGCATCTAGCATAAAAACAAGTCGCAAACTTTTCGGCCAGACTTGTTTTTTTTGGGGCTTGACCTGCTTGTTTTTTTCAGTGAGCTGCAGTCAAGGTCGTGTGAAAGAGGTGGCGGTTTTTTTTTGTCCCTATTCTGCCGGGTTATTTGAGTTTTGAGTTAAAGTTGGTTATTTTTTATCTTAAGAAGTATGAACATATGTTTTTGGTAGGCGTATTCAGGCAACAAGATCTAGTCAAGTCTTGGGTTCTTAAAATTAAATCGCTTTTTAATACTAGAAATATTTGAAAATAAATATGAATTGAAGGACTATATCTTGTAAAGAATACAGAAAAGGGAATCTATTATTCAGGATATCCTAACTTTGTCTTGCAATCTCATATTTTTTGTATTACACACACTTCTCACACAAGCTTTCTTCTATATAAATACATTGTTTGCCTTTACCTGCATAAGTACAAATTATTTGTCCATTTGAGTTTACTTAATCCGCAAAATGTTTCAATATTTACTATTGGGTTACCTTTGCAATCAAAATGTATACATTTTCTTCAATTTAAGAACCAAATTAAATCTAGCTATTAAAGGTTTTTAGCTTGTTCCCTGATTGTTTTTGGTATTTCTCTGACCAATCAACACCTGCCACCTCAGGATATACTCAGGCACGCCCAGTGTCCGCCCACAGAAATACCCTTAGACGGGAAGCTGCCAGTGCAGCTGCATTCCCTCAAATGGAGTAATTGATTGACGCTATTGGTCAAGCGTTTACCAGACATCCTTGCGGCTTCCCATGCAGTGGGGCATCCTTGGCAGGGATTCATTTAATTGCCGGACAAAGCCCGTCGTCTTCGTTGTCCTCGTCGTAGTAATTTCAAATGTCTAGCTCAACGAGTGACAGATTTTTGCCCACCTGGGGGAGAAATAAAGGACATTATTTTGACCTTTGGCAATTGGAGCTGCAGTGGGGCAAAGGGTCGCCTTTGTAACCCGAATCGTTTAGGGCGGAAAAGTCATCGAAAAAGGCAAAGGAACCAGCGGGGGATACTTTGGGCTTTGGCTTATAGAAATTCCAGAATAATTTTGCTGAATTTCGTTTTGCGGATAATAATTTATGTAGCCTCCACGACTCCGTCTCCGTCTCGGTCTCTGGATCAAAAGGGGAGGCAGCTGTCATCGGTCTATCGTAATTGTAAATTAATGCATGCAGAAAATGTGACCCACACAAGATGGCGGCTACCGGAAGTCAGTCAGCTTTCTGGGAGCCAGGAAAAGGCCAACCAAAGGTTGTTACCCTGACTCCCATTGTGGCCACGTGTTATGGGAGGCTTATAAGTCAGCTGGTGTATTAAATTGGTAGCTAAATCATTATTAATTATAGTCACCAAATATATTTTTAAAAATATTCAACAAAAGCCCAGAATTTCTTGTGAATCTATTCACAAAAAAAAAAAAAATCATTAAAGGCTATCTGAAATCAGTTACAGAAATCAACAAAATAAATAATATAAATAGGTTGCCATACGATTCGATGGATCTTGAGGCCAAATCAAATTGCAATGATAGGGTAAAGGAGGCAAAGAGAGTCCTGCCCAGCCAGTGGGGGTTTGCGTTTATTTATTTGAAATTAGAAACTGCCAACTGTTCCCAAAAGTGGCCATTAATTAAAGGCTATGGGCTGCCTGCTGGGCCAACTAACTACTGGGGATTGTGTAATGACTGCAAAATGCTAACAAATAGCCCGTTTGCCTTTGAATCGTGTCCGAGGGAAGGGATGGCATCGGGAGGCATCGGGATCAACTGTGTCAGTCACAAATGGGAGCTGACTCTTTGTAAATAATTGTCTCACCTTTTACCTGAAAAAGCGTCAGCACAAAGGACAATCAATTTGGGAAATCGTATCGAATTACTTGCCAGCTTGGCCATGTCAGTTGGTAAATCAGCCAGGAGAATACTATTGAAAGTCTGGGGTTTTTTGGAAATTCAACTTAAAGTGAGTACAATTAAATTCAATTTGGGGGGTAATGTAGTTTTGTGAGGGAGATTGTAGAATAATTAATGACTTAAAGGGGTTTTATTTATAATCTGTTAAACTTAAAGAAATATAAGGATTCACTATATCAAATAGTTTAAGGAAATGTACTATCTAGATTAATATTAATATTTCTTTATTCATTTAACCTATCATTTAGGAGAAATTACAGTTTTCAGAGAGATTTAAGTATATTTAATATATTTTTTCAGTGGTTAAATTATGCTATTTAACCTTTCTTTAAAGGGAATTTATAATAAATTATTAAGAATGAATTTAATATATTTTTATATATTTTTATTAATTTTTTCATTCATTTATATTAATTTTAATTCATTTTTATTCATTTTTTCATTCATTTTTATTCATTTTTTCATTCATTTATATTCATTTTAATTCATTTTTTCATTCTTTTTATTCATTTTTATTCATTTTTATTAATTTTTATTCATTTATATTTATTTATATTCATTTTTATCATGTTTATTAATTTTTTACAATATTCCAAGTAAAGTCTCCTTAAAATACTTCCTAATTTAATAATTTATTTTATTTTTAAAGAGCAATTACAGCCTTAAGGAATATTTAAATATATTTTTCTCCCTTTTTACCACAGTTAAAGCCAAGTGTTTTTGTTAAAGTAAAAGTGTTGCTCAGTGTCAAAATTTGTGAGTTTTTCGAAAAGGTCATCCCTCTCACACTCAAATGTGTCCTGATCAAATTTAAGGAGATCTCCGCTGAATGCTTGTTTAAAGCACTTTTCATGCTTCTGTCACGGCCCGTCGCATTTGGCCATTTGGCCATTTGCTCCAAATGTTAGCTGACCCAATTGCGGATGGCCGGGGGTAACCGGGTGAGTGAGTTGGGGATACCCTGTCGCCGTCTCCCTCTTGGTGCGGAAACTTGGAGAAGTTGAGGGAATGGAATTGGTTTTGACTTTGGCTTTGGCTTTGGCTTTATCCAACATTAGCTAATTTGTGTGCGCTCCTTGCTCTCTTTATTTGCCAGGACTGTTAGTTTTTGCCTTGTCCTTGCTCCTTTTCTTTCTTTCTTTCTTTTTCTTCTTTTTTTTTTAATTTTTGCATCTTGCACTTGGCCCTTCTCTGTGTTTTCCCTCTTAAGTGTCATCCGGAGTCCTGAATATCCTTGTCCTTGTTGCTTTGTTGCTACGGATTTCTGTTCACTGTCGTGACACTGATTTCAATTATAAATTTGTTTTTGTTTTTATTATTATTATTTCTTCTCTCTGATTTTTCCCATTTCCCTAACTTTTCCGTACCCTGCTTATTTTTTTTTTCCTAGTTGCGATTGCTTTCTCAATTGGTGCGTTTGTCTGGCCATCACTTTTAATTCAAGTTGGTAACAATGCCCATCTCCTTACCTTATTGTCCTCTTCCTGGCCAGGATGTGAGTGCTCCTGTTTAGAGTGTCCTCCCTGCTTCCCCTTCAAGGGCCATAGGCTTATGTTTGCTACTGTGGCTACCGACTTATTCAATGGGATTGGTCTTGAAGTCACTGTCTGGTTATTATTAAACTTATCTTTGTTTCTGGGAAATTTATGTAAAATAAAGGGAAGAGTAAAAGGAGGGTAGGCCTTGATTTATTGATTGATTGATTTATTTATTAATAAATTATTTAATAGTTGTTCCATTTACAAACTCATTTACCTTATTTCTTTGTTAATTTTCTATTTAATAGTTTTTTTTTTCTATATTTCTTACTTACCCTTTTGATATCCTTATTAAATTTGTATTCATAATTTATTTCCTGCTACCCAAGGTTCCCTTTCTTGATTTTACTTCACATTCTTTTTAAATGCTTTCCCTATTTACGGGAAAATATTCATTTAAGTTTAAGACCCACTTTATTGCACCTTCGGAGGTCTTTCCGCGAATTGTTTTTCTTTGTCTCCTCATTCGCATTCTCAATTTCCCGGTGCCCGGTGCCAGTTGCCAGGTGCCTGGTGCGGGTCGCTTTTCCTGCACCTACCCCTTAACCCTTACCCTTTCACCCGCCCATTTGTCTGGTTGAAATCTGAAGTGAAAATGCAGTCAACCCTAATCAAATTTTCACTGCAAATTGACAGTTTGCCTGCAGATTTTCATTTCGCGTTTTCCACTCACCCACTAAGCACGCACCGAAGGCAGCCAAAAGGAGGTTGGAAGGGGGTGGGCGGAGGCCGCCGCCATGGCGGTTGTACGCCTTTGGTGAAGGAGTTCCGTTCATGTTCGGATTTTGCCAGCTATAATTCTCATTCCGCCCAAGTACCTCAGAGATGCCAAGGTATATTGAGTTATTATTTGAATGTTTATGGGATGAATGACACTTGCAGCCTAGTCGATCTAGCATTAAGTAAGTATTCCAAGTAGAGTAACCATTTCTCTCACAGAGCGTAGCTCAACGAATAGTGTGACCAGATCTTACAAATCGTAAAAGGTATTTATGAAAATCAATTGTAGTCTTAAAAATAAAATATAATTTTTATAAATATATTTAAGCTCTTAAAGCTCCAAGAAATAGAAAAGCTAAGGTTAAAAATACCAATTTAATTTATTTTTGAGGCTTTATTAGTTTTATAGCTGAAATATATTTATAAAAATTATATTTCATTATTATTTAAAGGATATCTGTAAGTCGAAATACTCGTAACTTTCCTATAACCTTGTTTTTTTTATTTTAACCCACCTTCTTCCGCTTGTGGTGGTTCGACGTGCCCTCTATTTACGGACCCCTTGGGGCCCTAATAGAGGGGTTAAATTGTGAGCGAAAGGAGTGGTGGCATATCTGATTTAATTTTAAATCACTCTGCGCCGCCTGACTCAAAATTAAAAGGGCATCGAGGGTCGGGGTCTCGAGGTTTATGTGTGTCATTGGGGGGCGGGACTTTTTGCTGCAGGTCGCAATACAATTGTCAGGTATTTTCATTTTAATCTAACAATTTCGGAATTTGTCGCCGCTGCCGCAAACGGAAGGCAGCGTGGAAAGTTGCTTTACGCAGATGATGTTGCAAATTAATCGACTTCGCGTCTGCATGTCATTTCAGTCAGTTAGTTGACACACTTATTGTCTTTGACTTCCGTTTTCCGCTTTCCCACATTCAACACACACACACACACATACCCATTGCAATTCCACAAATTTAATTTAAATTTAAAAGCACACATCACGATAGGCAAATATGGGTGCAAAATTAACATGAAATTAAGGCGTGAAATTTAAAGTTAAATAATCCGCACACACACATAACTTTACCCGAAACCAATCTAGATTTTATATATACTATTTTTTTTTCTCGCAAACCAATTTCGTTAGCAAATCATTATCTGGTTCTGAAAATGTCTGTCTTTAATTAAAATTTTTCCAGCAACCAAAAATTCGTTAATAGGGCGGAATGCAGCGGCATTGTTGTTAGCCAACTTTGACAATGGACTTTCCCCGGCCCGATAAATGCATAATTGATGATTATGGCTTCGAGCCCTCTTCCGGTGCTCCCCCTCCGGTTGGCCATATTTCCATCTGCCCACCGCATGCACTATCAATTAGATATTTCGAGTTTTATTAACTTCAGAGTCCTGGCAACTGCACTGCCGCCAGGTGATTCCCGCCCCCCAATTGGGGGTTTTAGCTGGTAATGAGCTTAGCTTCCTGGTGGCCAGGGGGGACAGGGGGTAGAGGGTGGGCTGCGGAGGCAACATACACACAGAGAATGGGGTACATAATGTTATTATTCACTTTTTTGTTATAAGTGTATTAATTATTTAAGGAGTTTACCATCAGAAAATACATTTAAATAAATATTAAACAAATAAAAAATTAAAAAGATATTAAAAAGGGATTTAAATAACTATAAATATATACAAGTAAATATAAAAAGACATCAACCAACATAAAACAATATAAATAAATCAATTTTTTTAAAGAAATATCATTAAACAGAAATAAAAATATATAAATAAACATAATTATATATAAAACTATATATAAATAAATATATCAATAAACGTATTTAAAAAAAACTTATAAATACTTAATTTAAACAAATATAAATACAAGTTCCTTACTTTAATTTCTTATTCTGGCTTTTGATATTTGGGAAACATTCTCTCATTCTCTGATTTTCAAGGTTAAAACTAATTTTAAAATATAAACAAAAGTAAAATATAAAAGACAAATTGCAAACCATTTCTTTCAGTGCACAAGAGATGCATCTTTTGTTCCCGGGCTGCCATGTTTTATTGCTAATTGCAACTTCAGGTTGCATTGTGGCTTCTTCGACAGTCTGCAATTTACAAGGCAGCCATTGCCACCATTGCCACGCCCACTGCCCCCGAATTTTGCCGAATTTTCCAACCCACAATGGGGTGGTGTCCATGTCTATGTGTCGCACACTTGGCAGCTCTATCTATATGGCCATCTTTTTCCGTTGTTTGCGCCACGGAAAATAATAAAACTGATTTTATTTATGTGCTGCGCCAGACCAAAATTGAAATTTTGCAACACGAGCTAGAACTTGAGACTCCTCTGACGGAAGGGGGCCGATTGGGAGGGGGGGTTAGGGGTCTAGTTTTCCGGAGAGAAATTTTCCCAGGCATGTGTTTGCCAAAAATTCGAATCGCGTGTCTGCCTGCCCGAGCTCTGTTTACTTATTGTTATCCACTTTATCCACTCTATCTTCATCGTTTTATTTCTTCTCCTCACGGATCACAATTAATGGCACACGTGCTAAAAGTTTCTATAAATTATGATCCGAATATCTGTCAGATACATCTACACCTGCAGATACATAGATGCTGGCGATTGGTCTATCAATCACATTTGTTAGCCGTTATTACCTCGATTTTCACTCAATAAGGAAAGCATTTAGCTATGATAATAAAAAATTACTATCCAATATTAATAGAAATTGGGTAAATACAAGCATATTCTGATCATGTCAGGGCTGGTTAGACCGTGTCCCCAAGGAACCCTTTCCCAAAAATGGCGTACAAATGCTATCGATTATATTCAACCACATTTTTATAGGCATTTATCGATAATACAAATATAGATGATAGATAGATAGAAAAATATATAGGTGATAGATAAATAAACAGATAGAAAGATACATAGATATGTAGGTAGATAAATAGGAAGACAGATAGATTAGCTCAAAATATATTCCCATAAATTTCGAATTCGTTCCCCTTCCTCGCCCCCTTTCTGTGGTTGCTCCTCGGTCTCTCTTAAATGCCAGATTTCTCATGCTAATTGCAAATTATGGCCAAAGTAGTTACATACGCCAACATTTCACATACTCCTGCGAAATGCGTATATGTGGCATGCCCACAATTCCGATACCAGCGGCTGTATCCTGTATCCTGTATCCTTCTTCCCGCTCCCTGAAAATTTCCCCTACGGCTGGGCTTCAGCAACGCCGCGGCGTTACCATGGATCCCTCGTAATCTCGCCATGAAACGGGGGCAAAAATGAGGGAAAATAAGCGAGAGAAGCGAAAGAAACGCGAGAGCTTTAAAATGTTTATGGTAAATGCACACTAATGTGGCCTTAATTATGGACAATTTCCTATAGTTGGCTGCCGTTGCTCCGGACGCTTAACATCAAGTGTGGTTTAATGTGAATACTTGATACCATATATATATATATATAACAGAGAGATTTTCGGTTAATTTCGTGTTTGTATTTAAGGTTCTTTGCAGTTTTAAAGTTAATTACTTGAATCCTTCAGCCGGGCATTAAGTTTTAACTGTGGAAACGTTCTAAAATATGCAGCAAATACCTATCCGTATTAGTCCTTGTTTGTCTCGAATTAAATATATAAATAAACCAGATGCAAAACCTTAATTATTATCCCCAATTATCAGAGAGCCTTTGCCAATATTAAACGCTGCATTGGCAACCTGCAAAGTTCCAATTAATTTATTGAATTCTCACACATTGTTTGGTTTCCAGTTCATTTGTGCATCATTTAATTTGAAATTTGAATTATTATTAAATGTCTTTGGCTGTGATTTACTTTAAATAAGATGAAAACACCAAGGCCCCCCGGGGCCATATTTGTATGTCTTTCAATGGTTAATCAATGTTTGACTATTTGCCCACTCAATTATGGATTGCCATTCAGCTGTGTGTTTGCCCAACATCAAAGCGAACCGAGAGAGAGAGAGAGAGAGAGAGAGCTTAATATATGTATGTATTTATGTATTTATTAGGAGTTTTCCTTTTCAGCATTTCATTTATTCAATACAAATCGTAATTGTAAAAGTTGCAGTTGAGCAACAAGCGTCTGCTTTCCAGCAATTAGTAAGTCATGAGAAAATTATGTACTCTCTAACTGCAGCTTTGGAGTACGAAAAGGGAACTGGGTCCCAGTTGGCAAACGAAAATTTTAATGCAAACTGTAAATTATTATATACTTGGTTACATTTTGCAAGACTCTTTCAGAGTCTTTGCCCACCCCCCGAAAAGAAAAACCCCCAAGCCCCCACCATTACCACCACATCTCTTTCAACTGGCGGCGCTCAAAAGGCTGTTTTAGTCATTTTCTCGGTTGGCTGGCAGACAATACAAAACTATAAATATGCACAGTCACAGACACAAAGTCACAATCACAATCACAGTCACAGTCACAGTCACAGTTGCAATTACAGTCACCGAGCGAACAGAGAAAGGCGCCTGCACAGTGGCCCTGAATAATGGATATTATTAAATGGAATGCAATCTTGATACCTTAAATTAATTTAATGGGAAACCATAGGGAGTTTTTGTCTTTTACACTGACTCAAAGGAGTATGTGCATGATGATTTTCTGATAATATTTAAGTTCCCTGATGTCAGGCACTGTGCCTGTGTCTCTTTTGCAATGAAATATTATTTTTCTATTTTTTTTTATCAGCTCCTTTTCCTTTGGCCTGGCTGGGTGTCTCTGGCAGAGCAAGCTAAATGCAAAATTTATTGCTGAAAACTACAAAACACACACACACACAGAGAGGGTGGTGGGTGGTGGGTGGTGTGCGGGCGTGGAAAATGTGTTAAGTCTATTGAGTGTATTAAAGCAAATAACTGCGTCGACGAATAAAATACATACGAAACGACGTCAGCGAGGAATGCGCTCCGGGGTCTCTGGCAGTGCAAAGGGGGCGTTACGGTATAGAGGGCGTGGCAAAGATACTTTATACACACACACACACACACAGACACAGACAGAGAGAGAGAGAGAGACCCTCTGACAGATGCACCGACTCAGACATATGGAAATATGAATATAAATGAACAGCGCGATGAAGTCTGAGATCCAACCAGTTGACAGGCAAGAGGGGGCAGAGGGGTTGGAAACACAGCATCATCACATATTGGCAACTAAATGCAGCATTTTTACCAGCAGAAAAGTCGTGTTAAAAGCTCAGGAAAAAGGGGCGTTTGAGGATGTCAGTAAGTCGAGTTGGGTTTATAACTGCAAACGAAACACAAACCCATCGAATTGACAACAAAATAATATAATAAATCTCAACAGAAATAACTAAACTAAATTAAAAGCCAAACTTGCAGCAGATTATTAATTGTGTGGCAATTTTAATTAGAGAAATTTAGAGGCTGAATTTAGTTGCAATTTAAGCGGTTCATTAGGAAGCAATCCATTTAATATTCGCATTTAAATTAATTTTAATGTTCATTCCGCTTAATTGATGTGACAAATATGTAGTTGCTCTCCGAAAGAGCTGGAGTTGCTGGAGCAAACAGAAGCAGAAACGGAAACAACAACAGAATCAGAACGAAAATAAGCAGCTTTTGACTAACGGCAAAATGGATGCCATACAAGGGTGACTGTGAGTGTGCCTGTGTGTGGTGTGTGTGGTAAAAAGGCAAGGAGACAGAGAGAGAGAGAGGGGGTAAACTGAGAGTAGAACTGGAACTGGAGTAACATCTGGCGTTGCCCTGTGCGATTACAAAAACATCAACACTTAATATGTTTATTAAATTTGTTGCTACATCATTAGGCACTAGCAGCCATGTAATGTGAGGCAAACACTTCACATGTGCCCCATGTCTCTTTGCGTACGTGTGTGTGTGTGTGTACTGTACTGTGTGTGTGGAGTGTGTGTGCCAGAGTGCTTATGTGTGTGTGTGTGTTGGTGTAACGAATCCTGCATACACATACATATACCCTAAGACCTGTAAAATCAACACAAGAAGTGGAACTAGGCTAGGGCTGTTCACCAAAATGGAAAAGAAAAAGAAAAATAAAATATATAAAGGTAAATAATATATAATAATAAAAGCTAATAATAATATAGAATATTTTAAAATTAAATATATATTTATAGCTAACAAGAATATTTAATTATTTAGTTAAAAGAAAATAAGAAATTCAAACTTCAAAGGTTTCTTATTACAATTTTTCAACAAATTTTAGTTGCCTTAAATCTTAATTTCTTAATTTATTTTTATTATTTATTTATAATTAAATTTTTTTTAAAAATTTTATTACAAAATCAAAGCTTATATTTTAGACCGTTTTTACCTATAATAATCGTATGATTTCAACCTTAGATCTAAAGTTTTTAAAGTAAGCTTCTGTGAGCCCATTTAAACCCTATTAATAAAAATATAAATAGTCTTGTCTCTTGATTCTTAGCCCATTTTATAGCTCTTAATTAACAACTATAATCTTTCAACATTCTTTAAAAATATATATAGATAAAAGATAAGAAATAATAATCTAGCAGATCAACGAATACATTTCAAAATATATAAAATTTTATATAAATTCCTTGAATATATAAGCTCAAACTAAATAGAAACCCTTCGATTTATGCATTATCTTTAGGCATCCAGATTAGACCACAACCTTGAATATTATTACCATAAATTACCTTGGCAATTATCAAATTAATTTCCATATCAAGTGAAAGCCAATTGAAATCAGTTTACTGCTGATGATAATACATAGTGCGGCTTGCATTAGTTTCTAAAAGCCAAATTCTGTTGCGGTTTTACAAGCACTTGAGACTGTCAGAAATCGGAGGTTTATATACTTATATACTTATATCTAATTGGAGTCTGTTGGAAAGCTAGCCGCAGTTCCCGGATCGAGGGCATCTGAGGTTCGGCGGTGGTTCTAAGCCGACTTTTTGTTGAATGTTGTGCCAATGCCCTGTGCACACAGTTAGGCACACACAAGCACAACCCGATGCTCGCACACACACACACTCAAGCACATACACACATACACTCGCACACGGAGGAGTGTTTTGTGCGATGCTTTGGGCTACTTTGCATGGGCTTAATGATTGTTGTTTGGGTGCAGTTTCAGTTACAGTTGCAGTTGCTCAGCTAGAAAGAGACGGCACAGGGCCAAGCAGAAAGAGAGAGGGAGAAAAAGCCACAGGGAGAGGGAGAGTGCGGGCAAGCGAGCAAAAGTGGAAAGAAGCGAATTAAGGCTTTAAAAAAAAGCATTGCCTACTTTTTGGCATGCCACATACATACTACGGATGCTCTTTAAAGGCATAATTAAGAGGTTAACATAAAACATAGGTTCTTTAAGAACCAAAAACAAGTTTTTCAAGTTTTTATAATTAAATTAAATAATTTCTCTGTTAATAAAACCTATATTATAGGTTAGTATATGGCAAGAAAAGATTTCTTGAAGAACTTGGGTTTTATTATAATATTTAAAAGTTGGAAACTCAGTGAAGGGGTTATTTTAGACCCTAAGAACTATATGTATTTTTGATCAGCTTCGCAGAATTTCGATTTATACAGTTTTGGTTTTATTAAAATAATTGAAAAATCATCGTTAAATATAGGTTTTAAAAATCCGAAGATTTTCTTTTTTGATATTAAAATAAAATAAAAATATTATTTATATTATTATTATAATTATATAGGTACTTTATTTGTGAAGAAAATATAAATATAACTAGAAAAAGTCTAAATATAAATATATATTTTTTTGAAGCCTAATAATCACACATATTAAACTTTATAAATATATGCTTTTCGCCCTTGTTTCTTGCTTTTTCTCGCTTTTAGTTTTGCCTTTCACAAAAAGTTATGCGCATTATTAAAAATAATAACGAGAAAAGGAAGCTAAGCTAATTCCAGGAGCAGAGGATTGTATACACTTTCTTTCTGTTAAAATAAAAAATTAAAAATAAAAATTATATAAAGGGTACAGTGGTTAATTGTAATTTCAGCATTGTAAAATCACAAAAAAAATGTATATTTAATGCAAAGAAACCTTATGTTTGGTTTAATTTCAATACCTTCTTCAAGGGTATGCCAAAAAATACAGCGCTCTTTCGCTGCATAAATTTGAATGCTCATGATTCTTATTAAAATAATAAAACGCAAGGCTACCGTCACCTACACAGACACCAGACATTACCTTTATATGGAAATAGACACTCGAAATGCATTATACTCATGCATCCCATTTCCTTTTCATTTCCTTGCAGCGTCGGCCGGCAGTGAGGTAATCTCTAATCTCTCCAAGCCAACCGATGAATCGCTGGCAATTCCGCCAACTTGGCTTACTCCTGCGGACACGCCCCCGGCATTTACCCGCCGCTCCTTCCGCGAGGAGGACGTGGCCGAGGGTGAGGGCTCGGAGGCGGCCTGGCGGGATACACCTGTGACCATCTCCAGGCCGCCGAGAGCGGGACGAAGCGAGCGTCAGGCGGCGGAGGAGGACCAAGTGGATCGCTGCCGGCTCTTTGTCGAGGGGGATCCCACCAAGAATGAGCTGTACAGCCCCGAGTATCCCAATCTCTATCCGAAGAATATTAACTGTACGCGGGTGATAACAGGTGAGTTTTGGCCTGGGTTAAGGGGTATTTCTATATAAAAATAATGCTATAAAAATTTAATTATAAATTCTATATAAATATTATTAAATTGGGTGATAATAATTTAATATATTCACATTAATAACGTTTTAAGGAAAGGTTTCATAATTAATCGAAATAAATTTGACTTTTGTTGTGCGATAGCCCAAAAAAACGAGTAGAAATCGATTAGTGAATATTGACGCTTCTTTTCTCCCATCACTAGGCCAATATAAGCCATAAAACCTTAATATATTGTGTTGAATTCAACTAGAAACTTGATGTGTCTGTCTTACCGAAACAATTGATTCAAGTTAAAGGTTAAACACAGGCTATAAGTTTGCAAAGAAAACCTTTTCCAATACAATATCCAGAGATATTCTTTGGAATTTTGACACAGGTAATTGAATAAATAATAAACAATTTAAATTATAATCAAAAACTAATCAAAGCAGGTCAAGTAATCAAATTAAATTCAAGAAAAAAGACGAGAAAAAACTCTATAACGAGAAATTATCAAAAGAATCCAGCGTAAGTGGGGCACCCAATTACCTTTAAGAAAAGTACCCCCCTTAACATTTCGAGTCTACAGAAATAATGGAGAACAATAGGAATCCAGGTGATCAGTGGGCCAACGCTGTAGGTGGGGCACAGCCTCAGGTCGACGAAAACAACAATGCGATTGTTGAGGAAATCCCCTTTGGCGGTGACAATTTCCATCACTTTGAATTCTACAGGATGCAAGAAAATCGATTGACCGCGAAGCGACTTGTACACCAGGACAGATCCGATTTCCCTGGCATGGTGCCCTGGGTGCGGACCAAGTTGTGGCTGAAGGACATGGAGTATAACTATTATACTCGAGAATATCTAGAGTCGTATGCCAACAGCTTGGGCCTAAGTGTTGTGAAGGCTCCAGGCTCAGATTGTTCGTCGCAGGAGGGTGAAGAACGGTTTCTATACAACCCGGCCACTCCGCCCCTGCTACGTTCTGCCCGCAAGGAGGCTATATTCTATTTGGAGTGTGAAAAATATGTTCAAAATAAGCGAGCTAATGGCAAACCAATAACTGAAGCTAGTACTGCATAAAGCTGGATTTTGATTTATTTTTTATTAAGTTTTGTAATTGCCACATTTATTAAGATTAATTTGTAACAGGAGAAACATATTGAAATATATATGTGGACACTTGACATGTCATTGTCTTCGAGGCTTGTGAGTCCCTTCTGGCTTCATATTCATGACAGTCACTTGACTCATTCCTGCGGATTATCTCCGGCTAGGCAATTAGCCATCAGTCTGCCATAATACAGTAGTATCTGTAACTGAGTTCCACAAAGACAAATACGAACTTTGAGGGAAGCCTGTTGCTGAGTGGACACACAGAAAACAAAGTTAAGTTATGTTTAATTCAGAGATTTTTCTAAATACTAAATACGAATTTGTTCTATTTTATTAATCAATCAAGTCATACAGTGTATAAACTTCAGATAGTATATAGATTTAAGATGCTCTTCAATACTATTAAGGCATTTTTTTCTTCAAGTGTGAGTGGAGTGAAGTGCAGGCCTCGTAAAAGTTTATATGGCAAGCACTTGGCGGCGACGAGCCAGCGAGCGAGCGCTACTGCAAATAATTGCAAAGTCTTTGGCCAAGTCTTGGTTGGCTGTTGACATTACCAGATGTCAGTCAGTCAGTCAGTCGGTAGGAGTGGGAATGGGAATGGGAAAGGGAAAGGGAACCAGTGAACCGGAGGCATTAGATGGCGCTGATGCGTAAGATGCTCCACACAGATTCTCCACATGGCAGGGCCGTTCTGTGTGGCCCATTTAAAAGCGTTAGCACCCCTATTTCCCCCCACTCGCCCAGCTCTCCTACCATTTTCCATTTCTCCATTTACCATTTCCCAAGCCTCTATAATACGATCCCTCTCTCTCTCTATTGGGGATTGTGCCGGGGCGCCATCATATTTGAGCACTCGCTTCACTGCCTCCGGGAACTGGGAACTGGGATGCTTGGTTGCTCGGATGCTGCAGAAATTCTCCAACTCTGAACTCAACTCGAATGCTGCTTATGTTATCTAAAGTCGGTGGGAGGCCAAATCATTTGTCAGTTAAGACAAAATAATGTCACTGCAAAAGTCAAGAGCTGACAGATAAAACCTGAAAGCGAATGATTGACTTTCCATAAGCACGCATCAGCGGTCTCCTCAGTATATGAATCCACAAATATGTCAGCATATGTGGATGCTTCCAGGAACCCAGTATCCCTTCATCCCTGCCTCCCTTCATCCCTCTTCATACTCTGCCACCAGCAATCCCGTTTGTGTTCAGCATTAGGGGTCGTTCGTACTAGCTTATTTGCATATCAGGGCCATGTTAATGTTGAACTAAGCGGGGGCCAACAAAAAGGCAGCAGCCAGATGAGGCTCGGTTTATGGCCGGGTCCGGGTGGGTCTCCCTCGCTCCCTCCGCCAGGGATTGCAGTCGTAAAAGTGTTGCGGTTACACGGCGGATCCAACGAGAGTTGAAAGTTGTTCGGAAAGCAACTGAGAGCTGGAACCTCCAGCTTATTTGTATATGCGTGGTTTCTATATAGATCTGGGGAGTTTATCCAGTTAGCAGCTAAACAGGAGCTTCACTTGGCCAGTAATCGTGGCTCTGGACTTTAATATACTCTTCACCCCAGTCTAGTCTAAGACCAAGGCCAATCGCTTCTTTGCCACTTTCATTACTTGTCCATCTCATTTATGGGTGTGTGTGGGTGTTAATGTCTGGACAATTGATGGTGTGTTGCCAGGCCACATTGCCCACAAAGGTGGCCGGGGGGAAAAAAGCGTATTTTCAAATGCCCAGAATCAGCCAGAACCGCCAGAACCCCATTGCCATTGATTCACGCCGAGTATTCGTTGCTTGAATATGTATGGCCCGCAATGTGAGTGTGAATGAATGAATGAATGAATGAATGAGTGTGGGTGTGTGTCCAGCATCTTGATGCATTCTTCTTCTTTTTATGCCTCCACTAAATGGGTCCCCAGATGCTTTCATTTGCTCTATATATACGTATATATATATGCTAGATTGGGTCTTGTCCTTTCACTTTTACGTTTTCCTTTGACCCCGAGGGATATACATATGTATAGATCCTAGGTGTAGAGGGTTAAGTGCTGGAATCCCAGGCCTACATTTGAATATTTTTATTGGCCAGCCTGAAGTTGAGGCTTGTTTACTTTTGGGATAGTTATAGATGATTTATTATACTAAACCAAATATATTTATTAATAAATTAAATATTAAAAACCCCTCTAGACTCTATATATTTTAAAAATTTAGTGCATTTACTCTTCGGTCTTCCGAAGTTCCACGCAGCCACAGCCACAGTCCCGGCTTCTGCCGCTGAAGCCGAGCTGAGCTGTTGTTAATCAGTTTCCCGGCCCCGGGGCCATTTGACTTTAAGTAAGCTGGGCGGGATTGGCAGGTGCCATGGCTACCTGGCGGTAACTGGTTTTGTGAAGATGAAATAGCTGTGTGTACTAACGTGTTGGCTTTTTGTCCTGTCCTCTCTCTCTCTCTCTCTCTGCCACGGCATCTAATTACAGCGCCAAAGGGACAAATCATACGCCTGGACTTTCGCAACTCGTTCAATATCGAGGCCAAGGAGGAGTGCAAATTTGATTTTCTCGAGGTAAGTAAAGCGCAACTGGTAACTGAGACACAATCAGGGATACACAGAGAAAAAAACCTAACAATTTTATACAAAACAAAGTGAAAAATAAATGTTTATTTATAAATAGAAAACAATACATTTCCCTTTTAAGAAAAAAATCTATTAAAATCCGATTTCAATATCCCACTTTTTTCTCTGTGTATGGACCAAATCTCGACATAAGCCACTTCTAAAAAGGGTCAAGGCATAAAAAACACAAACTTTGTTGCAGGCTGCATAAAAAACAAGGAGAAGCGAATGGAAAACTTGCTTAGTTGCTCCGGCTTTCCCGGGGTCTTGGCCAAAGTTTTCGATTTGTTTCCTTTGCGACTTTTCCTTGTTGCACCAAAAAATGGCAACTTTTAATTGAATGTTGTCTCTGGCGCTGCTCGTAGTAAGCCTGATTTGAATGCGCAGACCCGGCCAAATCGGTTTAGGCCAAGAAAAACTGCCGACTGCCGACTTAAGACCAAAGTAAAGAAAATGTTCCCATATCCTTGCAGATCCGAGATGGCCAGTATGGTTTCTCCACGCTAATTGGTAAATTCTGTGGCACTGACTTCCCTCCAGAGATTACCTCAAAGGAGCGCTACCTGTGGCTGCATTTCCACTCGGACGAGACCATCGAGTACACGGGCTTCAGTGCCGTGTACGAGTATCTGGATAGGAATCGGGAGGCTCCAAGCACCGATCTCAACTGTACCATTGAAAAGGATGGCTACGAGGGGTTCATCAACTCCACAGACGTGCCGGCGGACATACGGGAGCAGGTCATACGCAACAAGATCGCATTGGATTGCATCTGGCGGATACAGGTCAGGGAGAACTGGAAGGTGAGCTATATTAACCATTAACCTAAGGATAAAAGCAATTTATAATATTTTATTTTTCTGATTTTCCCCACAGATCTTCCTCAAGTTCCTGGACTTCAAGCTGAGCAAGCCCAACGATTGCGAGACGAATTTCCTGGACATTTTCCCCGAACAGACTGTGATGCCATTGAGGTGAGTGTTCGATACGCTGCTTAATCGCATTTCGCCCCAAAAATTTTACAGCGCTAACAAATTGCAGTCTTCGGTGGCGTATACGCAATATTCGTGATGTCGTATACGCAACGCCGCAAACCAATTTCCGCATTGCCCAAAAGGCGAGAGATCAAAGCCCTGGTCTTGTCGTCCTTTGGCCTGGAAATGTAATGGCAATGGGGAATGGGGAATGGCGAATGGGGAATGGGATGCAGGGCCAAGGCAAAATTTTCAATTTATTACCGGCCAAAAGTAAATTGTACCGCCAGCGGAAGTGGCATTGCCTTTGACTTGCACAACCAATCTCCTTGGTCTTCGTCCCCATTTTACCATCTCCTGGCTGACTCAATGATGGACTGAGCGATTGAGCAACGGAGCAATTGACTCTCGGCATCTTCAACACGCATTGACATCCGCTTTTAACGCGCCAATACATTTCCACTTGTTGCTGCCTCTACTGTTGCTGCTCGGGACAACACTCAAATTGATTGACTGGCATTTTCAGCTTTTCGTAAAATGTTAAAGGCGAATGGCGAATGGAAAATTCTGTGGCCTGTGGCAGCCCCTGTCCTTTTTCGGTTCTCGGAAGCCACTGATTTGATGCTGTCTTTGCTGCCGTTGCTTTCATTTAAATTCATTTTTCGTAACAATTTATCGCACACGACGGGTCGCAAACTGCGCCTCCCATTGAAACAATAACCGGCGAAATGAACATAAATACTGTATTCAGTGAACGTCATCATTTAAGCCATATTATAAATTATTGATATTATCGATTATGCGTGTGTCTCTCTGTGTGTGTGTGTGTGTTTGAGTGCGTGCCATCGATGACCAAATATTTAACAAATTGTCAGAGGCAACGTCGACAAGTTGAAAAGAATCGAATCATAATCAATTGCTGGATGCTGTTTTTATTGGATTTTATTAAGTAAATGATTTTATTTTTTTATTAAATTAGAGATGAAATTTATTATATGAAGGCTTTTTGAATTTTTGTAAAGGAATGCGAAAGTGTTTTCTTTGTAAATTAATTTATTTATTTTAATTTAAACTGAACTTTAAATGCCTAAAAAAAGGAGTAATACTGGAATTTAACTTAAATTTTACTCCTTTCTGCAAATTAGAATATCACTTTTTATTTCTTTCTAATTTTAATTTATTTATACAGCTTTAACTTAACTTTAAATGCCTAAAAATAAGGAGTAATAATCGAATTTAACTTTTATTTTCATGTACAAGTATTCTAGAAGGCTTCAAAGGGAAAATTCTTGATTGACAACTAAGCTTGTGACTTGCCAATTTCTTGTACATTTTCCACTCTTGGTTATTTTTAAAATTGTATGAAATTATTTATTTTACTTAACAATACCCTTTCTTTTTTACACATTGCAGGGTAAAGAACTTTTGCGGTTCCGCGGGCGAGAGCATCACGGCAGAGTCAAACATTTTGCACTTGCGCTTCTACGCAGATCAAATTGCGATTAACTCGACATTCGGCATTCTGTACACGGCGTTCCGGGACCGAGGAGCTGGTAAGTCCAAGCTGGAGTTCGATTCGGCAAAAGCCCTTGAATTTGGCAACAAATGGCCGGGGTGAAAAGTACAAAGGCATGCCCGAAAATCCTAGAGGGCAATCCGGTGCTAAGCTGGCCCCAAATCTCTCCCTTTTTCGGTTGCCCATTTGACAGCTGGAGATTCTGGCGGCGAATGCGAATGCCAAGCCTAGTGTGGGGCAAGTTGCCAGTTTAACCAAGACTATCTCCAGCCAGCCACCGAATCCTATCTGGGTGTCTCTCTGTATGTCTGTCTGTCTGTCTTTCTGATTCTGAGAAATGAGCAGGAGGAACGGGGTCCTGCGTGATTGCCGCCAGTTGCCAGAGGCAAAAGGCTAAGCACTCTTTTGTCATTCAACGATTGTCCTTTGTCCCCGGGCCAGCATTGTTTACTTTTGGAGCAGCCAGCTACTGCTGCTTACTCTCCAGGACCGAGCCTCCTGCAGCTCCTCGAGCAGCTCCCTCCTCCATCATCCCACTGCCAGGCATTGGCAATTATTGTTGTTGCTTGAGCGATTTATGCCGGAGATTACGTGCATTTGCTTTGTGGCTTCTCGCCCATCGTCGCCTTTCGATTGCCGCACGGTGGAGAGTCTATCGATTTGAGGTCCTCCATTGATGGGGACTTTAAAGTTATCAGCTCACAGAGTAATTTCAAGATAAAAGTCCGATCAGATCAATTGTTTTTCCAAAAATTAAATTCCCATTTAATCGCATCGAATCCTCTATAAACTTGCGATTACTTTCTTGAGAAACTCATTTCAAAATTTATAGTTTTAACCCCCGAAAACAACAGAGACGAGAAGATGACACTCAATCGTTTTTAGACCTCAATAAAGGACCCATTGAATTGTCCGGTTTGAAAAGGGCAATGGAATGACACCATCAATTTTATGCGAAGCGATTTCAATAGAAGTCAATTGTCCATTCCACTGTGCATTTTGCGCTTTGATTGCCGTTTTAGCCAGTTTGGCTGGCTTTTCGTTTTCTTTTTTTTGTTTTTTGTTAGATTTTTACAACTTTCTCAAACTCGAAACTCTTAAACTGTATTTTTCGCATTTGGCAGCCTGCACCGAGGACGAGTACGATTGCGAGGACGCGACCTGCATATCAAAGGATTTGAAATGTAATGACCTAGACAATTGTAAATTTCGTTGGGACGAGGAGGGTTGTACGGTAAGTGACACGCCTACACGGCGAGAATAAATTGTAGATCTATTATTATTTGATTACAGTCAATTTAATTTCCTAAATATATAAGGGAGGGAAATAACAACTGGGGGAAATGTAGTGGAGATTGGAGTCTCTTAGTTCTGTCAGTTCTTTATAAATTTGTATATAATCTGGGATCATGTTTTTACATTCGATTAAAAAGCTAATTACACTGGCCAATAATCTTTACTTGTGGTATTTCTTATATTTTTAATAAATAATAAAATTATTTAAATGTAGTTATTTAGTGAAGGAGTCTCTTAGTTTGTTAGTTTCTAAAATATAAACCTGGAATCAAGCATCAATATTGTTTTGAAAACCCAATTATACTGAGTAATAATCTTTACTTTTGATATTTCTTACACTTTTATTATTTTTACAATTATTTTTTAGGAAATTTTGCTATATTTTTAAGCCAGTTAGCAATACCAGTAAATGTTGCTCAACACTTTTCTGCCTAGCAACATTCCGTCATGTTAAATTTAAGTTTTAACCAAAAATTAAAGCACAATTGGTCCCTTTTTTCACCAAGCCAAGGACATTAATTCCTTTTTTGTTAAGTTTAATTATTAAATTAGATTAGTTAAATTTATTTACCATAATTTCAAGACATTTCGCCAATTTAAATTGAAGTTTTACCGATAAATTAAAGCATAATTAAACTTATTTCAACAACATTGTTTATAAGCTCTTTCTTAGCTATTTAAACTTTAAAAAAAATTTTAAAAACCCTTACAATTTTAAATTGAAATTATTGATATTTATGCTCAGTGTATATCGCACATAAAACTCGGCCATTCGTACGTGCATCTAATTGTAGGCGAACCCGTTGGCCCGCAGCGAGTTTTGGGTCCACACCCCTCTGCCCCCCTCTGTGCCGCCCCTCGAGAGGGGTGTCGCCCCGAAACCCAATGCCCGTGCTCATTATAAATATGCTCAACACGCCGATGATGGTGGCAACATCCAAAAACACTCACGTACACACGTTACGCACACACTTGCAGCATGCACAAACACAAAGTTGGTCAAATAAGTTTTGTTTGGCAAAGTTTGAGGTTTGTATTTCAGGAGAGGAGCAGCAGCAGGAGGGGGGAAGAGGTTGTGATGCTTTTGTTTTTGTTTTTGTGTGTTTTTTCCCACAGCATCTTTCAACTTGGTTGTTAGCCGTAAATAACAGTTATTTGTGGGGACTCCACCGACTTTGCCAGAGATCAGTCAAGTTGATAAAGTCAGCATTGAGGGGGGGGGGGAATGATTCATGCAGTGTCACTTTCTCCAGCGAATTTTTGGGGTTGGTAAATCCCATATAAAAAATATTCAAGCCAAATACTAGAAATGTTTGGGAATTATACAGGGTTTAGCACTCTTTTTGCAGGTTAATAGAGATACTTGTTTCTTAGAAGATTCTTAGGGAATGACTTAGGGAACTAGTTTCTTTTCAAAATATATTTTTTCTTCTTTTTCTGAATATATGTTTGGCTTAAAAACATTTTTAATGGAATTAAAACTCTAATTTTTGCTTAAATTTCATAGAAACAGTTGATTTTGTTTGTGTTTTATTATTATTAATAAAATATTCTATTGTAAGTTCTTGAAAATTCATAAATTCAATATTATTTTTTAACTTTTGTAAAGAAAAAACCCCTTTATCAGACCAATAACAGACTAATTTATTTGCAAAGCAAACGTATATTTATGTAAATAATATTATTTAATAATTAACAAAAGTTCCAACTCGGTTTTTATATCGAACATCTTGCCCAAATTAAAGCCGAATTCGTTTATATTTGGCATTCACAGCAGAACAATTTCGTTTGGGACAAATGAAAATGAAAATGAAAATGCTTTCATAATTATTGGTCATATTAGGTGTAATTGGGGGCCATTTGCATTTCCAGATCGAATTTTGAAGTTTTTTTTTCTTGCTGGTTTCGGTTTATGGTCTCTAATTTGCTCAAACGATATTAAATGAATGCGTGTGCAGCATGTGTAACATACATGCATGTAGAAGCGGGCTTCAATCAAATGCTCAATCAAGCGCATGCACAAGTTATGTTTATTTAATTGGCCGACATTAAAATTGGTTCAAAATACACGCTGCTGCTGCTGCTATGTAGCTCCTCCTGTGTTGGCCTTCTCCTGGCGCGTATAATAATATAATTTATGATGACAGCCGGGCCATCCATAGGCAGTCAGCTCCTAATGGTTGCCTGAATTTCGTCATAAAGTATATGGAATATATAGCAAAAATGGTCTACAACACAATGGGCCATCAAATGTGGCCAATAAAAAAAAAATAAATAAATAACATAAAATGATATTTTAGTACCCTCATTGAGAAAAGTCTCTATAATTTATTGCATATATTTCTTTAGGTTTTGTTTTTAAGTTTATATTTTGAGTAGTCAAAATTAGGACACTTTTGTAGTAAAATTATACAATAATTACTTATTTGTTGTTACTTGTAAAAACTTGAAATACATCAAGAAAATTATAATTTAATAGAATAATAAATAATATTAAATGATATAATACAATTTAATAACCTGAAAGGTCAAGAAATGTATAATTTTATAGATCAACAAAATTTAAAACAATTATTAAAGATTGATAATTTAACAAATTGAAATATTAAAAAGGTATTTTATATAGTATAACAACCTTACTATAGGTTTTTCAGAAAATCCTGTGACTTCAAAGGCATTAGAAATTAATTTAAAAATATTTTAAAATTACATTTAATACATTTTTAATGTAAATATTTGCTTACCTCTATAAAATATATCAAAATTAATTTGCTTTAACCATTTTCCAGGGCGAGACAACTGGTCAATCGGAGCATGTGGTCATCATTGTGATTGTCTTTGGACTGATTCTTGGCGGAATGGTCATTACCTTTATCGTCAACTGCATCCGCAAGATAATACGGGATCAGAAGATAATACGGGTGAGTATTACGAAACTTGGAATGCCCGTGTGAAATTTACTTTTAGTCTGTGCTCGCGCGTGTCCCTACATTAAGTACTGCCACCCCCCCCCCCCAAGAAACCACCCAGAAGCTAATCAAAAACCACCTGCCCCCCGCCTGCCGCTCTCTCTTCCCCCCCTCTCTCTCTCTCTCTGTCTCTCTGTCGCTCGTTGTGTGCTTGAACCACCCAAAAAAATTAAAAACAAAAATTATGATAAGCAAACCACCCCCTCAGCAACCCCCCTAAAAAATAGTCTCTTAAATGTGGCAACAATTTAATTTTCACACAGACTGTATACATTTCTTTTTTGTTGGCTTAGTTTTAGATATTTTGCAAATTATAAAAATAGTATTATATATAATAATACATATAAATGAAAATGAAAAGCACGCCACCAAAAATTTCACTTGGAAAAATTACACAAAAATTAAGATAGAAACTAATATTTGAAGGAAGTAATCATACATTAATTGTTCATAAATAGAGCAGCATTATACAAGCAACATATTTCACACATCAAAATCTCAATTTAATATTGAAAAATAAAAAGACAAGTGCAGCAGTTAGTTTATAGTTTCGTTTTTATATTTTTCTATAAATTTTGTTTACATTTACATAATTAATTGAAATAACAACACCACTTCAGCCAGAGTTGGGGCTGAAATAATTCAGTGTAAATTCCAACTAAACATGCGTGTAATTATATATGATCAGTGCCTACTTATAACGCCAACTCGTTTTGCATATGTAAACCTAATTAGCATTAACTGAGCTGAATGCTTGACAGCTGAAACAACGATATATGGGATGGGAAAATCAGCACAAAACTGACAATTAGAGACCAATTATTATTGGATTTTGCAGTGCGATCAGAGTTCTATATCAAATAACCACAAATACTACATAGTATATGGAGTTCAAAGTAACCTTCTCATAATTAAATGCTTGATTCCAAGATCAAAATCAAATGAAGCCACAACACAACACATACTTGGAGTGACGCATGTCACTCAGCTAGTGATTGCAATTAATTATTAATGGTAATTGTTACCAGGAATCCGCACATCATACTTATCTAACCGGGGCATTCCAACGAGATTCGATTTCAATTAGCGGGGGGCACCACAAATTCGGGTAACTTTAAGCGATGGACCAGCGAATGGGGTATGAGGTATGGGGAGTGTCCCTGCAGGACATTAGTAAAACAATAATAAACAGCATGGATAGGAATCCTGTCGCCGCTGTCTGAGGAGTTACTGAAATGCGCGCTCTGCTGGCCACGCACTCTCAGGGTTTTTGCTGCTGCCTGCCAAGAATTTCATAGACATGCAGAATGTCCTTTCCCGCGAGCAGAATATACATATATCCTTGCCCCCCTTCGCCGCGGAAGGCACCATTTCTAATGCTGTCTGACACTTTGAAATGTAAAATAGACTTTGACTCCTGAGCCCGAGGTGGTTAGAACCCAGCCCTAGCCCATTCCTAATCCGACTCACTCTGAGGAGCTGTCAGTGTGGGGGGTGTGGAGAGTGTGGTGTGGTGTGGGGTGTGATCTGTGTGGGGTTGTTGGGCTCTATCCCCCAAGTTGACTAATCAATACAAATGAAATTTGTCAGTTGAATGGGCAAAATATGTCAGAGGTGAGAGTGTCTTACAAGAGGGAAGTAAACCAACTCTACTAGGCATGGGTTAACACTTCATATTTCAATTTTGAATTAGAAAATCTTCAGGCTTAATATTTTTTATTATATATAAATAAAAAATAATTATATATAAATTTATTATTGTATAGAAATATTTAAAAATAATAGAAATATATTTTAAATACTTTTTAAACCTTTTCGCTGGAAAATAATATTTTAAAAATGCTTTAAAAATAGTCTAGAAAATATCTTTTGCTATTATACATCATCCAGCTTTTAATTGTGTATTTTCCGTGTCACGTTGTCATATCTGGGGAAAAGCGGAAAACCCAAAAGTACACAAGCCGGAATTCGAGAGTAGCCAGAGTCTGTTTAATCAAGCAGCAGAGACCGCGTCTATAAATATATGGCCACCACTCGCACACACACACACGCAAACACACTTAATTAACTCGCTGGCAAACATTTCTTTTTGGAGGACCTCCGCCTGCTCCTGACTCCTGCCTCCTGTCCCCAACAATATTCAATTTGCCCCGAAAAAAAAACAAAATAAAATAAAACCCGAAGTCAATGTCAAATTGAAGCTCCAATGCGAGTATGACCCCCGGGGGAGATAGAAAATACCATGAGAAATGAAGTGAACTGAGATGAAATGACTTTTGCCAGGACAACAAGCTGAAGGACTAGGAGGCAGACACGCAGAACGCAGGACCCTTGACAACCAATGTTAGCGCGCTGCTTCTTGATATTGATACAGACACCCAGCGAAACTTTATGTGGGGAATAATACCAATAAATAATTTAATTAGCCACAAAAAAAAAAAAATAATTTAATTATAAAGCCAAGCCAGAAATTGAAGTACAGAAATGGGAATAGTATCATAATTATAGCTTGATTTTTGCCACACATTTAATTGAAATGCCAAAGGTGTGGATTATGCAATTACCCAGCCACGCCCACGGCAGCCATGATTTATGATATTTAATATGTGAAAAGAAACCAGCAAATTGTTTCGTTTAAACTACAAATAATGCAGTTGGAACCCTTTAAGCCGTGTTAAGTTTGGGGCGAAGGGTGGCAGGTTCCGTCAAAAGCTTGCTCCCGCCAAATTGCAGAGCAGCAACGCGTGTTCACTGACTCCCCTCCTGCAATGCCCCTCCTGCAATGCCCGCCCCTCTTAAAATGCCACAGCAAATGGAACAATGGGGCTGGCCAGGCGGTGCACTCAATTTGAAAGGCATACTTGCGGCAGTGACCACCGAGGAGAATGCATAAACAAACATATACCCCTAAAATAGACTTTGAACTTTTGCACACAAGACTAAAGACTAACTAACTGGTTCAACTTTGGTCGTGAATTATCTTTTTTGCCTACAGCTTTGCCTTTCTGGCCCACTGTACTGTACGACGTGTACGACGACACCTGAGCTCCGGCACATGCCGCCAAAGCCTCAATCTGATTATCGCCTCGAGTGTTAGATGGAAGCTGGATGCCTGATGGGTTTAGATTTTCCACACACCATCTGGGATGATGCACCGCCCGCTTCCTGCTGATTTACCCCAGGACTTCAAACGATTTTCGGGGGCGTTTGGAAATTATGCCATCAATAAACGTGCAAAGGGAAGAAGGTTGGAAATTTTTTCATTTATTACCGGAATCGGGGTCAGTCTCTACCGCATTTATGAAACTGCAGCGCATCACATAAATTTGCACAAAGCGCACATCAAATCAAATCGAATCGAACTGAATCGTAGCGAATCAATTCAGCGTCAGCAGTTTTGATAAAATCATTCAGATCGCAGGAGATGATGGCTGTCCGGCACTTTAATATACCATTTTCGGCCACCGAATGGCGTTCAGAAAATGTTTGTATTCTGTATGGTGGAAATCCGCAAGGAAAACGACCGAGCCATAAGCATTCGCACATATAATAAAACTTATTTCCATATTCCCCCAGCCGAATCCTTTGCCCTTGTCCCTCTTCCCGTTTTGGCTTTTGGCAATGGTTTCCATCCTCCTCCATCTTGAGTTTCTTCAAGGCCTTTGCTCTATTCTTTCTTGGCCCACACAGACTCTGGGAAATTTCTTGTTCGCAAAATTTTCTGTTGCCACTTAGATTTTAGCATGTAGATAAGCAGAAAAAGTATTTCCGCTCACTCGTGCACACTCGAAATCAGCGAGGAGGATGCAATTTCTTTTTGCCCACCACCTCCCCTCGTAACCCACTCGTAACCTTTCTTCCTTTTTTTTGGGAATCCCAAACACAGACGAGGGTCGCTACAAAACGAGAAAATAAAAATTGAAATAGAAGAGGGAAGACAAGGTGATGAGGCCCATAATTCATCATAATAGATGTCCCACTTTCCACAAGATAAAGGTGCTGAGGTTTTTTTAAGGAAAATCGGGGAAATCAGAAGGAAAATGTTAAGATGAGGAATTATATTTAAAGCTGACTTTATGATTTCTGTATAGTTTTGTAAAGGCAGGTTTTAGTAATATACTAAAATTTCATTTTTTTAGTAATGAATACTTCAAATAATATGAAATATAGGCCAAGATTTAGTAATATTTTAACAAGAAATAGAGAAAAGTCCTTGATAATAAATATAATGTTAATAAAATATCTAAAAAGCTAAAAGATGTATTGATTAGACTTAAAAACTCACCCAAAGCTCCAATAAAATAGTCATAAAATTTAATCAGTAAAGTCTCAATACATTTTCTAATGAATAACTAAAACAGTGTAAATTAAATTAAGGTTTCTTTTTTGTTTTTATATAAAGTAAATATATTTTTATTTAAAAAAACCCAAAATTCTTAGTTCAAGCTCTTAAAATCGCAGATATTTAACATCATAAACAATATATTTTATAAGCGTCCCAACTGTGCCCATTTAAAATTAATAATAATATTGAAAATATCTTTAAATATCATTAAAAAACAAAACTAATGTTAATCTCCAACTTACTGATGACCAGATTACCTGGCTGCAATTTATACTTTCTAGTTATTTGCTTCAAGTACGCATTTTATTACAGCTTTGGGGTGCAGTTTTTCCTCATTTTTTGCGTGATAAATGTGCCCAGCTGCAATTTGCTAGGGATTTCCCCCCCGATGGGATTTTAGTGAAAACTCGCTAAAAATCTCATCATGGCAATTCATCCTCTCAAGCGCACCTCGCTCGGCAGGGCGGCCAAAGGGGGAGGGAGTAACATTCGTATCCTGTCACCTCACACCCTCCATTCTGGCCAAGTCTGCGTTCTGGCCGCATCCTTGGCAAGGCGCTTGCCATAACTGCATGCAATTTGGTAACAACCGCAATGCATATTTGCCCTGGCACTGGCACACCCCACAACCACTCACACACACACACACCCACACACACAGAACATTGCCCTGAGTGGCATTTTAGTGTTGCCATTTAAGCAATGGCAGCGACTTGGGTGCTTCCACACTCGAAAAAAAAACCTATGACTTCTACTTTTGATGTTTTTTCTTAAGAGGTTACTTAGGTATTTTTATAAAATATTATTTATAATTTAAATTATATTGTTTTGGCGGGTTTTTTGTAATTTGTTAAAGAATTTAAACTTCTCAACCTGTGATAAAGCTATCCTGGAATTTTTAGAAATTTTCTTCCAGTGCAAGAGTGCCGCCTTGCCGCCGTGCTCTTGGCATTGGAGTTTGCAGTTCGCAGTTCGCATTTCGCTGATGCCGGGCCAGCGATTGCATGGCGAAAGGCAAACGAAGCGAATCATTGTAGTGATATCCTGATATCCTTCCTCTCGGGCGCACCCACCTCAAGATAAACTGCTTTGCAATGACAGCCGCCGGCACATGCATATCCATAGTTTTTACGGCAATTGCAAAGGCATCCGACCGCACGGCATTCCGGACTGTAAAACCTTTTTGGGTTTTTGGGGTATTTTCGGTTTTGGTTGGGAGCCTCACTTTCACCAAAATATCATAAACGAAAGTGGTATAATATTTATGACAGGGTATCCAGTTAGTCTCCTTCGTAAACATCGTGTTTTTCTGTTTTAAACTCACAGTTAAGAATGCATTTTAGCTTAATTTGATGGCCCTTCTCATTGTTTCCAAGTGCAACTGTCGCTGTGCGTCTCTCATATTTCATAAAAATTAAGTAATCCGCGAGCAGGATGCGTGGCGGAGTCAGGAAGGAGCTGAGTGTCGGCCAGTTGAAGAGGCATCCCCCCCAAGAGTGTGGCCTGGCTGGCAGTCGTAATGGAAAAACTGCCATTTCCGGCAGTCGCAGCTCATGCGTTAAGGGATGGGTTAGCTGGGATGGATGCCACCGGGCTTGGGAAGTGCGGGAACGGGACTCCTGGCCCCGGCTTATCTGCCCCTCAGCTGGTGGCTAAAGTCTAAAGCAGGGCCGGCCAGGCGATGCACAGCCAGAGACATAGCCAGAGTCAGAGTCAGAGCCAGAATCAGAGTCAGAGTCCAAGGCTGAGGCTCTGGTGGAAACAGGAAACAGCAGGACCAGCGCCAGGACCAGTTGAAACCATGACATGCATTGGGGAAATGCAATATTTTACTTGAAACTGAAACGAATTCGCACACACACAGACCCGCAGATAGATTCCCGGGGATGGAGTGACGATTGCCGTACACTTGAAGAATAGTTTGGCAGTTTCCATGGCAGCCATGTCGAGGACCGCCTCATCATAATCCCTTACTGCTACTGCAATGCTAATTGGATGCTTAGCCCGGCTGAAGATTGCCCACAAGCAAGGCTTTGGCTCGTTAGGGTAGCACTATTTTTCTTCGAGTGCAGCTTTGGGGGCTGCGGCCGGGCATTGGCTTTAAGCTGCAAGTAATAACCAACTTATGTTGCTAACCGTATTTCTTTCGCCCCCATCAATTTGCTCAGCCACCCGCGTGGGTTGCCCGAGAGAGACCTAGAGCCCCTCAACGCTTTTCATCCGCTTTTCCGGACACTTGCTGCATCGGCGAAATGAAAATGAAATGAAATAAATCAAGCTGAAATGCAATTCGCTGAAGAAACACTCAGCCGTTGCCATAAAATAATGCCCCCGAGAGCCGAGAGATCTCCAAGGGAATGGCCGTTGCCCACGAAAGACAAGACGAAGGCTAAGTGAAAGGCGTAAGCTTAATGCGAAATGAAATGCCTTGCTACCTATTTTTTTTTCTTTCTTTTTTGTCTTAACACATGGCCACTTAATTATGAGCATCTCAGTGGCAGGCTCCAGTCTCCAGCTCAGTTAATCGATCGATCTGCGAGTCAATCAGGCATTCAATCAGTCACAGCCTCACCACTCAGCCAGTTAACCGCAAAAAGCAGGACCTTGAAGCCTTCCCCTGGATTTCCCCAATTTCCACTCTGATTGATTTTTACCCATTTTGTGCGGTTAATGCGGCGTCGGCGCATAGGACTCCAATTAAACTGGAAAATTATAATTAAGCCGCAGTTACTGCCACAAGGCATCGAAACTAGACGAAAAAGGATATCAATACTGACTATAAAAATACCCAGTGCATACATAATATTTGCAATAAAAAATTCAAACTTTAAATTTTCAATTCCTGTAATGAATTTTAATTCAAAGATGTTCGTCAGTCACGCTTTATGGTTCGAGCAATCAAATTTCGTTGAAATTTATTTCGTTATCGATTCTGATTCTGATTCCTACGATTTCCTACGCACATTTGCATACTGCCAGCGATTGTCAATAATCATAAAATATGATTTGGCCATTAAAAGCAATCGAACGGAGCACAATATTTCACAAATCGTTGCCAATCAAACAATGGAAGGCATCAGATGCAGATACGTTTGGCGGTTTCGAGACGAGGGACATTACGGGACAGGATGCTCATGACACTGGCAGGAAGTATATGTATAACGGGGATCGGCATAAGGATGGGGATCGGGGGATAGGACTCTCTCTCTCTCTCTCTCTCTCTCTCTCTGCCTCTGATTAGAGGCAACTTGTTCGAAGTTAATTTTGCAAATTGCCCTCGAGGGCCAGGGTGGCTCAAAAGGTGAACACTTGGTGGGCAAGTCGGGCGCACAAAACCCCCCCCAAAAATTCCAATTAAACAAATGCCAAACTTTCGTCCCACTGAATGTCTGTCTGTCTGTCTCTTTTGGCCACATCAGATTTTTCGGGGCCTGCCAAAAAGGCACAGGCATGAGGCATGAGGCAACGAAGCGCAAAGCCAAAAACTTTCACAAACATATATCGCTCCATGGATGCGTAGCTATACGCACACGAGTGGAGCAGAGTTTATGTTTGTTGGCAAACAAATTTTTGCTAAAAAAAAATTTGCTTAAAAATGTATTAAATAACAAGGGGAAATGGCATTACAATTGCAGCCATAACGATTCAAATGGAAATTCGAAATCGAAATGGTTTTCTTATTTTTTGGGGGTTATCAACTCAATTAATTTTTCCTCTCCAGTAAATTGGGCACAAGGCATTGGCAAAACAAAAACAAACAAAAAACTTTTGCTTAGAGAAAGTAACTGAGACCCAAAGGAAACTCATAAACAGGCTAGCCGCAATATCGGGGTATTGAAATTTGCTTTGCGGTCGGATTATATATCATAAGCTGGGCCACCCTAAGCCTCTTACCCTACTACCCTCCCAACCCTCCTCCATTATTGTTGCTAAATCATTTCTGGCACAGTTTCGTGTGAGGCGAAACCACTAATCAAATACTTCAGAAACATGAGACAATTGAATTAAGGGGCTTCTGAAATGGTTAGGGGAAGCCAGAATACCCTTTAATAGATACTTAAAGCTTTTGCTTTTAAGGAATTACTTAATGTATACATTTTTAAAGAGTATAACAACGAAAAACCTCATCTTGATATGAAAGTTGGTGTGTTTATGGCCTTAATCGTTTAATAAAACTACATCTTAAGCCAGAACTTTGTTAGAGGCCCGGGAAATGGAGAAAATTCCCCAGAAAAGGGCAGCCAAAGAAAAGTGGAAAGTGGGGAAAATGTAAGGGAAAATCACCAGGCCAAAGGCAGGCCAAATCAGAGCCAGACAAACTCACTTGATGGCCGTCATCAGCAGGCCCAGAAGGGCCGACTTGTCACGTCTTTGTCTACCTCCCTCTCCTTCTCTCTCTCTCTTAGTATCCCTGTCTCTCTCCCTTTCTGTGTGTGTGTGTTTAATGACAGGACGACAGTTGGCAGCTGCAATCTGCAGCAATGATATCTATTAATTATGGTACAAACTCTCGCAAATTGAGTTTTATTTCCATTGAAGTGGATATTCATTTGCATATCACTCATACGCCAAGTGCGCAACAAATTGGCCGAGCTGCAAGTGGCAAATCGTTGACAATACAATCCAAATGGAATAAGCCATGTCCTGCTCTAGATATCCTGCTATCCCCCTCCACTTGTGAATCCTCTCAGCGGCTTAGCCTTCGGGCATTGTGTCCACTCGGTCTTGGTTACCCACTGAGATATCCAGAGCGAGGAGGAGAGACATGATTAAATTATCGTTGACTTTTGTTGCACCAGAGTCCCAGCTGCCGGCAATCCAATCGAAGACAAATGGAAAAGGATGGGAATCAGTATGAAACTATGCGGGAACTAGCTGGTGTTCCCCTCTCCTTAGGACAAATCTGATGAGTTGCTGGGGATTCGCCTTGGGACTTATTGTGTGCATATTGCGGGTATACCTCAGTGCGATGCTATTGTCATGGCCACAAATCTGCACTACTCGTCCGTCCTGCTGGGTCTTACAAAAATAGCATTGATTGCATCACCTGCCAAGGGGACTCATGGTTACTTGGCATCAGAAAATGAAACAATAGTCCTGTTAGAGATTAAAACTGAATGTGGGTTTGAAAATATTAAAGTTGATTAATTTTTAAGATGAGTAACAAAAGGGATTTACAGGATTGAAAATTCAGACTTTTATTTAAAACTACCTTAAGGATCTGGAAGTCCTTTGAGGTACCAAAACCCTTATAATTCTGCTACTGGACATCCCCCTTTAAGTTTGTGATCAGTTTGGGTTTGCTGACAAACTTTCTTGGGATAAAAAAATAAAAAAAAAGCTCTCTATAAAAACCAGTTTTATACTTCATATATTGAAATATCTATTGTGCATGTCAGGTGATCAAAACTCTATTTGGCATACTGGGAAATCTGCAAACTGGCTTTTTAGTTTTGATTGTCTTGATTGTGTTTTATTTTTGTAGCCAGAGTTGCCATCCATCATGCATGTAGCCTACGGTGCACCCTCCTCTATCTATAGTGCTATCCTTCTCTCATACACACACAAGGTCTCACACGCATATGTAGAGTTGTCTCGCTCTAGAGCTGTCTCTCTTCTCACTCTCTTCTCTCTTGGTTAAGTCGGCGATGTGAAATGCCCACGCTCACGTTCTTTCTCTGTCTATATATATCTTCCCCTTTCTCTCTCTCTCTCTCTCTCTTTCTCTCTATCTCTATCTCTATCTATCTATCTCTCCCTCTCTCTATCTACATGTCTCGCATTCTCTCTTTCTCTCCTCTGGCTGTCTTCTCTTTCTGTTTGTGCCTCATCCACAGGACGTGCCAGCCCTGAGCGATGGCATCTATCACATTGATTCCTTTATACTGGAAGCTCCCAAGAGCGCAATTTTCGTGGGATTACAGAATGATTTCATGTGTGATTTCTCCTACTCGTCGGACGGATTGGAGCCCCAGGTGGGATTGAGGATGGACACGTGCGATGATAAGGCGGGAAGTTCAAGCTCGGACTTTGACTCGCAAATGGATGCCAAGCTGTCAGAGCAGCTGCAGACCTGTGACTGTGATTTCGAATTGGATCTGGACGAGGGCGATCAATTGCAGCTGGAAGAGCAAGAGCAAGAAGTGGAGGAAGAGGCTGAAGAAGAGGAGGATCAGGCTGAAGAAGTACTGCAGGTGGAGGATCAGGAGTACGACGATGGCATCGGTTTCAGCTGCGACAGCGATAGCCTCGACGATGAGTTTGTCCTGGTGACCGGCCAGTGTGTGGCCAGCAACTCCAGCTCCAGTTCGATGCAGTGCAGCAGTGGCGGAGGCAGTGTGGGAACACTGGCCCGAAGCTCATCCACCTCCATGGAACTGGACATTGTGCTAACACCGCCGCCTCCCCCAGCACTGGGCAAGCCCAAGTCCAGCGCCAATCCCCTCAAGTTCCTTCACAAAATCATCTAAAATGAAAAAAATTGGTTCGCTCACGTTCTGCGGTGGCAAACGCATTTCCATCCGCATTTGCATTTGAATCCGCATCGACATCATTAAAATCAGGCTGAACAAATTCGAAAAAATAAGAGAGAACAATTTAAAATCCGATATTGAGCCCCATTGTTCGTGCTGAGGTCACCGCAAAGCCGAAATCAGAACAAAATCAAACCAACACACACACACACTCCGAGTTCCCCCTTCATTAAGTTAAGCTGTGCTAATTGTGACCAGCAAAAGGGGTGTGTCTTAGTCTTAGTTTTAGGTAGGGAACCTAACATAGTTAACAGTATTATTGAAAGTAGAGAGACAAAAGTTAAACAATCCATCTGCTTGAGTAGTTTCCATTTGGACAATCGCGCAAAATGGAAGGCAAAGTCCTTCAAGTAAATAGTTAACTGTTTGTTAAACGAATTGCTGCCAAAACTAATACCGCACAAGAGCTATATACATCGGATATATCTATATATAGAAGGAGGAAAATAAATATATATACGAAATGAAATGTGTACCTTGGGAACGTTTGACTGCTGGAGTTTGAAACCAATTACATTGTGGGTTCTCTGGTCAGAAGGGGCCAAGTCGCGGCGGTTGCATTTCCTTAGCGATTTGCATTGGGTTCTTCCTGATTTTCCCCATTATATTCCTCTGTCAAATAGTGAGTGGTTGAGGGAATGAATGAATGAATGATAGAGTGGGTGAGTGAGTGGGTGAGTGACTGGCTGAGTGACTGGGTGAGTGAGATATCCTACAATAAAAATCACTGCTGAAGTAATTGGCAAAAAAAAAAGAAGAAAACAGATAAAAAGGTGCACGAAATGTTTGCCTTGTATATTCCATTATGGATGCAATTCGAGGTGGTTTCAAGTGGGTGTGGGTGTGGTTCTGCGGGTTGCCTTGGAACGGTTGCTGGATCAGCTTTGTTACCCTGCCCGCGTCCTTCATTATTCCGTATTTACGTATTAACGCTTCCTTTTATGCAGGCTATCAAGTGCTTCCCCCTGCAGGATATACGCACCTCCCTGACCTGTCCTCCCCCAGCCAGGTCCCCTTCCCCTGTCCCTCGCATCCACAATCGACGTATTAATGACTGCAGAAGATAAAGAGAGAGAGAGAGAGGGGTGCGAGTGGCGGCATCAGGTGGCTGCTGGCTTAATTGCTCTGCCACGTCTCTCCCCTTTCCAGGACACCCTCTCATAATCCACTATATGCAGGCTGGTGCAGTGGGCTTTAAGGATATTATATTACGCGCTCTGCAGATATCCAAGATGCGAGAATCGGGCTTAACTCCGCCTCCGTCCCTTGCCAAATTAATTAAAAATATTTATTGTTATGCTTATTACATTGGTTTTACCCCCTGTCTCTCTCTCTCTCTCTGTCTCTATCCTTTGGCTTCGCCTTGCAGGAACACATCCGGGAGTCCAAGGAGAGCAAGTTGGATGAGATGGGTCGCAACTCCAAGGGTCGCTCGCGGGAGAACATATCCAGGTGAGTTCCTAGCTGTGGGTGGGGGTGTATGTGTGAATATAGTTTAAGCTAAGTTTGAGAGCCTGACGCCAAATCGGATTGCCAGGAGCTCAATGAGCAAGCACACAAGTTATCCCTAAGCTCATTACGTATACGCAGCGTGGCCGCTTAATTCACACACAATGGACCAGGATATTAAGCAACATTTAAAGGGGTTTTGATTAACTAATAAAATATATATAAATATTAATTATTATTTATAATCAATTATAATATAAATAAACCCTTTAATACCTAATATTTTCCCCTTTTCTTCAGACAAAAACACTCGCAAACCTCTCTGCAGATCCTGGACGATGTCTCCAACAGATACTACCGTGAGGCAGTGCCTCTGTCGACGCAGTCTAGCAAGGCCGACTTTAAGGAGAAGGAGCACAGCATCCTGCGCCGCCATGCGGACATGACCCAGACAAGTCTGGGCGGCGGCGGCGGCGGTGGCGGTGATGACGACGAATCCAGCGCCACCACCACAGCCACGCACGAGATGATGACAAAGGCCACCATGGCGGCAGCTCCAATTAATGCCTGCGACATGGGCTGTCAGACGAGGTGAGTTCCGAATTCCAGCAAAGAGCACACATAAACATGCCTATGATCCTATAAACTAAATAAAACCTTGTTGGCTGTAGCTGAAAGCAAAAAAAGAAGCGTACGATTTCTTTATTTTTCTCCCCCCCATCAACCGCCCTATCCTGATACCCATCCCCCTGAACAATCACATATGCCGTATGTGCAGTCAAATAGATGCCAGAAAATTGCAAAGTCAACGCCGGGCAAACACTAAAAACAATGATAGTGTTGCGGAGAATGGCGTCCAGGAAGTTACGGGGACGCCGTCGCCTGTCGCAACGACAACACAAATCGATGCAAATATTTATATTTGCATGCGTCTTTATTGGATATAGCGACACAGGTCCCAGTTGGAATCGGAGCGGGAATGGGCATGGGCTCTAGCTGACAGGATAGTGGGTTAGCAGAATGCTGGAATGGCGGAATGACATCCAGACAGACGCAGTCAGACATGGAATGCAGTGTGGCACACAATGCCGGCGACGTGCCCACATGAAGATGATTCATGCGAACGAGTCAGAGACACAGTGAATCCCCGTGCCGGTTGTTCCGGTTAATTTATAGTCAGGAAGGGGGGGCCAGGAGGAATTTATTAACATAATCTGAAAGGGGGTGGAGTTAATGCCTACTAACTTTACTACCTTATTTGCACATTTTAATATCCTTATGCAGGGCCAAGTTCTTTTGAAGAGTATTTTTCTGGCTATTTGCTAAGAGAACACAATTTCCTATTGAAACAACAAGTTCTTATACATCTCTACAGTTATCTGCACCTCCTTCAATATGCACTCAAAAAAAAAAACAGAGATACAACTATTTAAATGCTAAATATTAAGTCCAGCGTAGTGACTTTCAAAGTAAAATTCAATTAAAACGCCAAAAACAGGTGAAAAATCCCCTTGGGTTCAATTCCCTGAATTTTCGTTCAAGTGTAACCTGTGTGTAACCTTCCCACTTCCTTCCTGTGAATGTAACAATCCGAAACGCCTCTTCGTGTGCGACTGACAAATATTAAAACCTTTCACTTCTCTTTCTCCCCCTTTATCACCTTTATGCACACCTCAGGGAATCGCTGTTTGTCAACAGTCCCGGAATTGGAGCGACGACGGGAGCGGGTGTTAATGTTGGCTTTGGTATGGGCGTTCCCTCCTCGGGCTCGTCCTCCGGTCCCGGCGGCGGTGTTGCCTCGCTAATGAGACAAAAGTCCAGCTCCTCCTGCGGCTCGGGGGGTGGGGCCATGATGATGCCGCCGCCGCCGCCACGATTCTTCTCCACGTTTGGCTATGAGCCATCAGGATCGCCGTCGGCAGCTGGGACACTGACAAGGCGCAGCATGCAGCAGCAACAGCAGCAGCAGCAACAGCAGCAGCAACATCACCAGCAGCTGCCGCGCCAGGAGTCCATGGAGCTGGAGGAGCGACACAGCCTTCGCTCGCACTACGGTGGATTGCTGGTGACTCCTTCGGCCAAGCCGCCGCAAGAGATCTGTCACCATCATCATCAGCATCAGCAGCATGCACAGCAGCAGCAGCAGCAACATCTACAGCAGCAACAGCAACAACGTCTGCTGCATCATGCTCATCCTGCCCATCCGCATCCTCCGAGTATTGCTGCTCGCTTGCCGGCCATGAAGGGACATGGCCTGGGCATTGGAGGACCTGGCCAGACAACGATCCTGCCGGGCGGCAACAACAAGCAGCAGCAGCAGCATCCCCAGAAGAACGAGGAGTCCAAAGTGTTCATCGACATACGGAATTCGGCGCCAGATGTGATTATCATGACGTCCCATTGACATTTAAGGATTGCCCGTCAATCAGGAACGACATCAGTAAGCAGCAAAAGCAGCACCAGCAGCAGTAATCACTTGCAACAAAGCTGCAACAGCACCAATGCTTGGGGCAGCAACATAAGGAATTTAAGCGAAAACAGCGGCAACAAGGGCCACATGAAAGTGTATAACAGCAATTGTTTGAGCAATAGCAATGGCACCTACAACGGCGACAAGAACAGCAACAAAAGTGGCATTAATGTGGACAACATCAGCAGCAGGAGCAGCACCAGGGGCAGCAGCAACAGTAACAACAGCAGCAGCAACAAATTGAGCAACATCAGCGGAAAAAGGAAGCATTACAGCAACTGGACATTGGGCGACATATTAACCGCAGCGGCAGCCGCAGCGTCGCTGATGACACAACAAGGACGATGTGCAGGACAAGCCTTTTACTCCCATTTGGCCACCCATACACACACACACACAGGGACATATCCTGTTTGCACTCCGTGCTGCTCTCATTTGGCACTATCTATTTGCGAGGTGTGAAAGCGGCATTTTCAAGCGGCTGCAGTTAAGGACATTTCTGTGTGACTTTCCCTGTGACTATTATCCTGCGAAGCTCTTTTAAATCATTTTATTTCACCATTTAAGGCATGTTTTTAAAGTACAAGTCTTCATTTTCAATTGATTCATATAATTTACATACAATTTAAGATTTCAAGAGTTAGTTGCTTAGTTTTTGAATGATCTAAAAGTATGAAAACAAATCTAACAAATCGGATAGAAACCCAAACATAGGCTACATACTTCAAAATATAAATAAATGTTTATCAAATAGGGTGAGAAATTAGTGTTAAACTCTACTAAACTACCCAAGAATCGATGGGGGATTAGCTTTGTTGGCATATCTTCATGGAAAACTGAAAATTGAGTCATTAAATTTCAAGAGATCATTGTATTATTGTTGGTTTTCCAAAGTTATTTTTACAAGTTTAATTTCAAAAGTTCTCTTAAGATTTCCCAATGAAGAAGTAGCTACAAAATTGAATTTTTACTTCCATTTAAAGTGTAATAAAAATTCTTCAAGACACCGATAAGCTCCCCCCAAATGCATGGCTCTGGAGGTGACTGAGCGAGACAAATGGAAGATGTGTCGGTCCGCTGGTCTCGTCCTGCCTTTTTGCAATAGCCGGGGTTTTCGAGGAAAGCCAAGGAGCTGTTTCAGTTGTTGGGCCAGCGGACCGCAGCACACTCGCCGGACATTCAATGGCATTTCTGTTCGAAAACAATGCCCAACGCAGAAACCCATTCGGATGCGGACTTGGTTCCGGAGACACGAATGCGGAGGAGTGGCAGACACTAAGCAGACCGTTGACAACGTGGCGTATGAGCAACATGTCCCAGGACATTGTTATCGGATCCCAGCAGCAGCAGCAGCAGCCTCCCTTTGGCTACCCAAAACACCAAAAAAAAAAAAAAAACTCCTTGGCTTGGACAGGAACCTGTTCATTTACATGCATTGCAAACGTGGTCCATTTGCACGACGATGTCGCCACCGGAGTCCATCCATCACGGGCACGTGCTCGGAGCTCTATTTTCGGTCTGGGTGCGGAGGGTTTTTCCGGGTCGAGAGCTAAGCAATTTTCGTGAAAATAGTTTTTTAAGCGATTTCGGTGAGGGGTTTTAGCCCCCTCCAACTGGGTTTATGAAATTAATTTTTGCTCCACAACAAAGGCTAAGCCATTTTTGGGTTGCCAACGAGTCTCATTCGTTTAACCCATTAAGAGACCAGTGGACAAAAGATATGTTTTACTTAGTGATACTTGTGTGAAGGTAGCTAAAAATTGAGAAACTGAAAGGATTTCTTGTATGTAAAAAGGTAAAAAATAGGAGGAAAATATGTGGTTACTTAGGGGTTTTGGATTTGGCATAGTGGAGGCGGTCTTAAGTCTAAAAGTCTCTTTAAAAAAAACCATAAAAAGGTGTCAAGATTTAGGGTTTTATTTTTAATTTATTTAAACAACAAAACACACAAATTTATTAGCTTTATTTTATACTATAAGTACCTTATAACAAACACAGATTTTATTTAAAGTGAAACTCACACAAGCTCTGCTTTTTCCACCCCATTTTCATGGGTTACAACCGGACCGGGGACACAATCTTTCTGCTTCATCTGCTATCTAAATCTTTTTCAATTAGATAAATTAGCTCTCTCCCTCTCTACCCACACAAACACATAGAGACCACTTTTACTCCGGCACACCTGTGGAAAAGTTTTCCTGGCCTCGCTCTCGAATCCGTCAGTCCGCAATTAGCGTGGTCACCGTAATGTGGTTACTTTCGGGCTTACGGATATTTTTTGGAGCCCTGATTCCCATTCCCCGTGGATTATCCGAGCAACCTGAGTGGTTACTCCGATGGCGTAAATATTGTCGCAGCTGCCAGTGTCAAAAAAAAAAAAAAAAAATGAAGATGACAATGACAATGAGCGACGGCGTGGGAAATCCATTTGATTGATTGAATTTAAGGGGCAGCGATGCTTTTGTGGGTGTGTAAAGGGAGTAAATGACAGGACCAAAGGACCAACGGACCGACCGATGTCTGATGGTAATGATAATGGTGCAACGCTGCAATTTTTCCTTCAAATCATTAGAGTGATTAAAGAGAGAGCTCCTCCGACTTGACTCGCGGACAGAACCCTCATCATCTTGAGCACGGAAATCAGTCACATGGAAGCCCTCGAAGCAGAAACAGAATAAGCTTGGGGAAAACTCTCTAGGGGCACTCCAATCGCAGTTACTTTTGTTCAAATAAAGTCAATTTCTTGGTCAACATTAACTTGTGAACTTGAAGTTTAATTTCTAAATTTTTTTGAGCCAAAAGTAACACAAATAAAAGGTATTTTTTGGGCCGTTCCGTTTGTAAATAAATAAAGAAATTAAAGAAACCAAACTGATTTGGTCATATCCAAAACGAATCCCTTTGTTAGGTTTTTCTTTTATGTATTAAAAACCCATGAACTAGTTGTAATTGTTAATTGTATTTTATTCGTTTTGTTATAACCTTTTTTCTTGCTACAATTTAAGAGAAAAACTAGCGATTTTACTAAAAACTATAAATAAAATACAGAAGAAAAAGTGTATTATAAGCCAGATATGTGTAGGATTAAGTCAAATGTATGATACTTTTTTTTATATAAAAACATATACATAAATAAATACTTAAAGTATCGAAATAAACAATGCCCAGAACAAAGGATAAAAATAGAGAGAAACCTGTTCTCATGTCCTTTTTTTTTTGTTTTTTTCAATGACTGCAAGCATTGTAAATTGTCAAGCGACAAAAAATACGAGCATAAAATAATTACCAAAAAAAAAAAAACGAAGAATATATAGATTTAAATAAGCGATAAGAGGGCAAAATGTGTGTGTCTATGAATGCATGTAAAATAAACTGAAATACGATCGAATAAAAATTCATTTGGTGGAAATGTAAATGATGGCGTTGTGTCTGCTCCATGTGGAACTGTGGGATTGCTATTAAAGCCTGTAGTAGCCAGCCAGCTAGTCGGTTCCCCCTTGTCTTTCTATGTCAGCCAGACTAGGTTCGTCGGTTGCCCGTCAGGGCTCCCTGGCCTGTGTTCACCGGGTTAAGGGTAACCTAGTGTATAAGGAGATTCGGTTTCGTGCACTTCTAGCATTGCTCTTTGCTAAGCTCGTCGGATTGTCGTGGGTTTTCCTCATCTTCCCTATATACACACTGCACTACGCAAAAGAAAAGTTTTAAGTGCACTAACTGTAATCTACAGTTCAAAACAACAAAGGATATATTCGGATTCTGGAATGCGCGGACGGACCAGTAAGCTAATCAAGAGAACACCAGGAGTAGGGGTGGCTAGCTGTTATTCGCCATCCCTTTCTGTACCCTCCCTGCCATGATAACTCGAGAGATTATGTTTGCGGTTATCCCTTAATCAAAGTTTATTATTATATTATAATTCACATTG